>APFE030490637.1:5467-51483 GCA_000404065.3 Pinus taeda
AATCTCTTTTCACTTTAAAAGAAATTGGTAACTTAAGATACTTGATCTGTCTAAGCTTGTTAGATTGGGAGTTAAGTTGAATACAATATGATTTTTAAGATTATTATATTCTATAACAATGACAAATGCAATTATCATTTGTTTTGGTTTGTCAACTTTTATGTGCCTTCCAAAAATGACTACGAGATTAATCTTTGGCTTGAGCAATGAGTATATAACTGTCAAAATCTTGGGTCACACTAGTCCTTAACATGACAGAATTTTTATTCACAAAATCTCAAACTATTGACCTTCATCATCTATTCTACACCTAATAAACTACAAATTTCGTCATCATTATTAATACTTAAAATATTTGTAAAATATATATTGATGTAATTACATTATTTTAAAAAAAATGTTTTTATATTCAAAGCCAACCTCAAAATTATTTGTAAAATAATTTCCGCGGAAAACCGCTCAGCTGATTAATAAATAAAAAATAATCCCACTAAGGTAAGCATCTTACGGAACAAGGAAACTCTCATTGATAATAATAATGAATAATTTTTAGAGTTGGTATATACAAGGGTTTCTGTTACAGAAAAGATGTAACATCGAGTTTATTTTTAATTTTTGTGTCTAATAAACATAAAAATACTTTAAGACTTTCGATTTAAAATATGGATAATTATTAATTTCATTTTAAAAGAAATTTCCATTCTAATTTAGAAATATTCTATTGTTTGGTATACGTTTAATACAAATCAACGAAATATATTCCATTGTTTTTGTGGAAATGTGCAGCCTCGCCCTTTCTGTCCGTTTGTTCTGTGTGGAATAATGTGAAATCAAAGGTACACAGATTTTATCAGGTATATCTGTTATTTTATGTATTAAACTGTGAAAAGATTAAAAATATATGAATAAATTTTTTCCATTTTTTATATTGAATAATAATGATGTAGTTTGATGTTGTAATTAATATTAATTTAGATATTATAAATACAATAGATTTTAAGATTATGGTTAATTAGATATTAAATGGTGAATGACAATTTGATAATATATATTTAATGAGATTTTATTTTTTTAATTATGTAAATTAAAATAATAAATATTATAATACTAAAAAGTAATTTTAACGAGTTTTTATATGATTTTTAGTTTGATTGTATTATATATTAATCTTAATAAAGTATGTTATGTGAAATATACTGGGTTTAAATTTTTTAGATATTGTGATATTTGTTTTAAAATGTGTTTTTGAATTTATAAATGGATTTATTGTCCTAATTTTTTTTTGAATATTTAAATCATATAGATTACACAATTCAAACTTGTAATTTTAACAAATTTCTATTACATTACCATAAAAGAGCTACAACTTGAAAGTATGAGAGGATTACTATTTCACCTTTAAAAAAAAAAAAAAATCTTAACTCATTAAAAATAAATTTAAATCATATTAAAAAATGATTACAATCCACAACAGAATTCCCAGCATAAAAGCATTAAAAAAACAAATTCAATTATAAATATTACCAAAATAAAATTCTATAATATATAAAGGATATTAATAATATTAATATTGATATTCAAATTCAAGTTGGGATCCATATTTTATTTGAAAACAATTTCGGAAGAAATTCACCATTTGTAAAAATTAGCCCTGAAGCATTTCGAACCAATTAGTGTGGTTCATTATCATAGTTATTGCATGTAGCATGGCAAAGAGGGAAAATGGATAGATGAAATTTGGAAAAACAGTTAATCAAAAGAATAATGAATTGGGGAAAAAATTAATTTTTTCTTGGGAAATATTAGTTTTATATATTAAATTACATATTAAATATTTGAAATAATATGAAGATCATTGGTAGATTTAGGTTGATGAGTCCCGGAAACAAATAGCGTTGTTCATTATCAACTAGATGAAAAAACCATGTTGGTTGGTTCCAAACCCACATACCTAAATCTACCAATGTAATTTCTTTCCATAATTATTTTTCAAATATTAATAAATTTAATATATAAAACCTAAAACATATCCCAAAAAAAAGGGCAATTTTCTCGAATTCATTATTTTTGATATGTGTAGTCTAACAAGGTGAAGGAGTTGCCTGGGAAGTTATAGAAATTCTGATCATATTAAGAGAAAATCCGACAAGGATTTTTGTAAATTCAAGTTTTAGTTGTTAAACTTCAAAATTTTAGCTGTCCTAGATGTTTTTGATGGTGCTAAATCTATTTTCACAAACAAAAACATGATTCAAACATTGTCTCTATAAAAAATTTTGAAATTTCTTACCAAGATTCCGACATTTTTAACCAGCCCAATGATTCCTCCGCCTCCATTTTGATAACTGTTTTCCCACATTTCATCTACACACGTCCCTTTTCCATAACTACATGCAACAACCATGATTTGAATTCCGCGAATAACTTTAATGCATTCGTTATATGTAACACCATCGCTTGAATTCCACAAATAGCTTTTTGCATTTATTATATGTATTAAGTCCATACCCACAATTCTAACGTGCGTTATCACATGCTCTGGCACTCCAATGGCCCTTATGGCTAATTAAAAAGTCCAAAGATGGCACGTCGGTCGAGTCTTGAGAGATACTGTAAGGGTTAGAGTCGATGTAAGAGATGGACAGTTAAATTTTGCCCATATATATATATATATATATATTTAAAATACTGTGCTGTTTAAAAATAAATTCTTATTGGTTTAGAATTTTAATAATCTTATTTTTAAAATTTGATATTTTGTTTAAAATTAATATTTTTAAATTTATAATGTGAATTTTTGGAGAATTTTACTTTCATTATTAGGAATCTATGAAATTGCAGATTTTAGGTTTATGTGGTTTCAGTTATTTGTTGGGAAATGAAGATCTATGGGTGAGATTTTTGTTATTTATGTTTGGAAATTAACAACTAGATTTGTTGTTAAGATATAGATGAGTAGTGAAAATTTATTGGATATAGATAAAACTTTATCTTTGAATGTTTTTTCACAACAAACAATATATTATCACAACCACATTAATAAATGTGGTTGATATATATTATAGTCTTCAAATTAATATATGTTATATTAATAATATATAATATCAACCACTATATTATAAGCCCTAATATTAAATTTTATATATTAAATTATGTATGAAGAATGTTATATTAATAAATATTAATTTTAATTTAATATATTATTATATATTAATTAATGTTACCCAAGGATATCTATTATAAACTTTTGGGGGTAATATATAAATCCAAGTGAATAATATTAAACCCAAGGGATAATTACTATAGGCCCTTGGGAATTTATATTATAAACCAGGGATTATTGACATTTTAAACCAAGGGATTAATAAACCTCATAGATTAATATTATAAATCTAACAGATTAAAAATCCAAAAGATTATTAATAATATAAACACAGGGGATTATAAACCTAAGAAATCAAAATTTAACCCTAAGATTGATATCACAAACCCTAAGATTAATATATCAAACCTAAGATTAATATTAAAAAATCTAAGATTATAAACTCTGTCATTACAAAACTTATGATAATAAAACCTAATATTAATATTATAAACACAAGCGATTAATAAACCCGAGAGATTATTAATATTATAATTCATTGGATTTATTAATCCAACAGATTAATATTTTAAATTGAAGGGTTTATAGACATAACGAAATAACATTAAAACACAGAACTAATATTATAAACCCAAATGATTATGATATTAAAACTAATATTAAATCATAATTTTGAAATGTCGCAACACGACATTGAAGAAATGATAATTTAATGTAACAATGCAACAATGATTCCCAGATTAATCATCGCATTGAGGCAATGTTTGTTGCAATGCGACATTGGATATATCCTTTTACCATTTCAATGTCATGATATTAAATGCTAATACAAAAACCCTAACATTTTAAAATCCAATATAACAAGGGATTACTAAATATGAGGGATTAATATTATAAACCCGAGGGATTAATAATAGGATTAATATTAAAAACCAAAGGGAATAATATTAAGCCCAAGGGGTTAATATTATAAACTCAATTGAATAATTATAAACCTAAGATTATAATATTATGCACTCAAGGAATTATAAACCTAAGATTATAATATTATGCACTCAAGCAATTATAAACCTAACATTATAATACTATGAACTCAAGGAATTATAAACCTAAGGGAATAATATTAAATCTAAGGGATTAATAAACCCAACAAACTAATATTACAATCCTGAGAAATTAATAAACCTAAGGGATTAATTATAAAGCCAAAGGATTAATATTAAAATTCAAGGGATTGTTAATATTATAAACCCAAGGATTTAATAATAATATAAGATCAAGGGATTAATAAACCTAAGTGACGATGGACCATGGTTGGCCATAGTTAACCATGTTTGGTTTTCACATTGAGACAATCTTTATCACAATGTTGCATTGGACTATGGTTGGACATGATTAAACTCTAGGATTAAATCCTATGAATAATATTATATCCTAGGAATATAAACCCTTAGATTAATAAACTCAAGGGATTGATATTATAAACCTGAGGGATAATAAACCCCAAGCATTAATTCCAAATCCCCGAGGGATTATAAACTCAAGGGAATAATATTAAACCCAAGGGATTAATATTATAAACCCAAAGTATATAAACCCTAAGAAAAATATTATAAACCCTAAAATAAGCATGGTTTACCATGGTTTATTTTCATATTAAGACAATTTTTGTGACAATGTGACATTGGACCATGGTTAACTATTTTTTACCATGATTGATTTTCATATCGAGACAATATTCATCACACTGTGATGATGTACCATGTTTGATTTTCAGATTAAGAAAATCTTTGCCACAATGTGACATTAATTCATGGTTGACCATGATTATAAGCGCAAAGGATTTATATTAAACCCCACGATTAATATTATAAAGGCTATGACTAATATTATACCCTAGGAATATGAACCCTTAAATTAATAAACTCAAGGGATTGATGTTATAAACCAAGGGACTAATATTAAAAAATTAATGGATTATAAACCTAATGGAATAATATTAAACGTAAGGTTTTAATATTATAAACTCGAGGTATATAAACCCTAAGAGAAATATTATAAACCTTAAAATAAGCATGGTTGACCATGATTGACGATGGTTGACAATGGTTGACCATCGTTAATTTTTATATTGTTGCAATAGTTTTTCATAATGTGATGTTGGACCATAGTTAACCATGGTTGCGTGGATTTTTACTATAGATTCAACATCTTATGTGATATGCTAAAACACAAGATGATAATCTACTCTACTCTTCAATGAAAATGAAAAATGATTGATGAAAACAATAAGCAGAAAAGGAACAATATCAATCACACATAACACAACATTTCTTTGGGGAAAGAAACTACTAAAAACCTTGACTCTCTATATCGCATTAAGTAGAAGATGTGAGAAGAAAAAACAATGTTTATTTGTATTGAACAATTCTTGCACTTGTACAATCTATCTATCTACTTTAGAAACCAGCTCAAGCCAACACTTAGCCAAATCTGCTGCCTTCCAAGCCCCTACTTCCTTGTGTAATTCCTGAGAGAATTAGCCCATATTTAATTGGCAAATACACTCTCCATAACTGTGCAATCCATCCATAGTCCTTCTACTAATTGCATGCACCATTTGTACAACTTAGAAAATTATACAACTGATAGTACATTGTCCCTGAACTCTAATCAGAACTGGGTATTCCTCTAAAAAAACATGTATGAGTTGTTTATGAGTGAATCTTCACTTAAATAGTGTGGTACCGAGGATGTAGTGGTGCACTTCCCCACAACTAGACTCCTACTAGTTTCTCCAACAGTTAGAACTAGTTTAACTGACTATAACTTAGGTAGACTGAGTTATCTAATTACAACTCAAGAGAACTCAACCTGGGCCCCTAAAATTTAGGTATCACTCTACATGACTCTAGATGGAATTCCAACTCAAATTTCCTAAGCCAACTAAGTCAACCTAACTTATTTAACTACTACAAGCTACTATGAGAATAGAATTACAATTTAATTCCTAATTTAATTCAAGGACAAATTAAATTACAATTTTGGGATGTTATTTTTAACATTTTTTATTGTTGTTTTCAACACTCCCTCTCAACAAGGAAGGATTTCAACTCTATCCCGAAATGGTACCTTTGAAATGTTCTGCATGCAACACTTCTCTCTAGTGTTGTTGCTCTTGCAACTTCTGAAACTGAAAAAAACATCTGACCTGAATGAGTATGATGCATCTGTCACCACAGTCTCTCACTATTGCTAGCTCGTGCATTATCTACTGAAAACTATGCGCTTTTGCTTCTTCTACATTGTACCATCTTCACTACTGTCAACTCATATTTTCGCTCCCTAGTATCTGACTGCTATTAATCTCTTCCTTTGTCACTCTAACATCTGATTGCATCAACCACCATTGACCTATCCTACTACTATCTATTATGGCCTTCCCTAGCAAGGTAATGATCCATGAGACCAAACATCTCAATGGACCCTAGCCAAATTTCTTCACTCTTGGGACAATTACTTCATATCGCCCCACCTCTCAACTAGAGGTATGGCTGCATGTGCTCCCTCTTCCCACTTGGATCAAAATTTCCCCCTAATGGAGGTCTCTACTTGAGTGGATGCCTTTGATTGGCCTCCTCTCTACTTCTTTAGTTATCGCTACTCCACAAATTTCTGAGGCTGCATATTCAGAGGTAATTCACTCTCCCTCTCAACCACCATGTCTTTAACCTTTTCATTTCTCCTCAATGCTTTTCATGCATCTTGTACCTCAAGTGCATATAGGTTCTTAACTTGCACATCGATTTGTTTCACTTGTCCCATGGCAATGTGTCTAAGGAAAACCATTCTTTTACTAAAAATCACAGTGTAGCCACAGTTTTCCAATACCATGATGGAAACAAGATTCTTCTTTAGTCCTGGAACACACATTACATCTGTGATTTTAAGAGGTAAGCCAACCTCACTGTGAAAGGTAACTATACCGATGTTAGTTGCACTATATCTCCCACCATATCCAAACTCTATGTTCTACTTAAGGTCTTTCTCTTCAATGTCACGTAAGAGATCTTTATTCTAGGTTAGATGGAACGAGGCACTAGTATCGAGATACCACATGCTTCCCATTACAGTGTTTCCCATGCATGTAATGGGAGTGAAATCAAGTTTGAATTGTGAAGCTAGATCTTCGCCTGTTGTTGCAACTACAGGCTCATTCTTGCTTGCTTTGTTCTATGGGCAATTTGTGGCAAAGTGTCCGTACTTGTAATAGTGAAAACACTTTACTGTTGGCAACTCCTTCTTCTCATTTCCCTCCTTGCCTTGGGAATTCCTTCCGTTGGATTTCTTTTCTTCTTTGACTAATGCAAAGTCCTCTCCCACTTCTTCAAAAGAGGTCCCATCTCTGGTGTTCCATCGAATATATTCCTGTACCAAATCCAACCACTATCGCTCCCAATCTGGTAGCTTCTCCCTCCCATCAATAGGGTAATGGTAACTATGCCAGCTCTTGGGAATTCCTAAAAGACCTAGGCTCAGCATTTCATCTTTGATAACAATAATCTTAACACTTCCAAGCTCATCGTGACAATGGGTGAACTTGGTTAAGTACTTCGGAATTGAGTTGCCCTTCTCCATATTAATCTTTCTGAGTTTTTCCTTTAGTTCCAACTTCCTACAATCACTTAAGTTTTGAAACAAGTCCGTCAATTCCTTCCATATTGAGTATGGAGTATCCTTACTGTGGGGACTTAAGATAATGTGGTCTAAAGTTCCTTCCAGGATAATTCTTCTCGCTTTTCCCAAACACTTTCTACATTCAACCAGATCTTTAGCATCTAATACTACAAGATTAGGAATGTCATGATATATGAATCAATGCCATTGTCTTCCAGCACTGCCTCCATCCTGTACTTCAAAGCTATGTAATTCGAGCTGCCCTCCAAGGCATACTCAAGTCGCAAATTTTAGAATGACATATTGTTGCTCTGAAGTATGAACTTGCAAATTTGATTTCACCTACACAAAAAACTTGAATTCTCCTCTTCTATATTGTCTTCATCTATGATGCCGTGTATATTTTTACTATAGATTCAACAACTTATGTGATACACTAAAACAAAAGACAAGAATATACTCTACTCTTCAGCGAAAACCAAAATTGATCGATGAAAACAATAAGCATAAAACGAAGAATATCAATTGGACATAATGAAATATTTCTCTGGGGAAAGAAACTACTGAAAACCCAAACTATCTATATTGCATTAACCAAAAGACCTGAGAATAGAATACAATGCTTGTTCATGCTCGACAATTCCTACACCAGTACAATCTATCGCTCTACTTCCCAAACCATCTCAGGCCAACACTTAGCCAAATGTGTTGCCTACCAATACCCTACTTCCTTGCACAATTCTTGAGAGAAATTTCCCACATTTAATTGGTAAATCCACTCTCCATAATTGCAAAAAACATCCATAGGCCTTCTACTGATTGCATGCACCATATGTACAACTCAGAAAATTATACAACTCATAGTACATTGTCCATGAACTCTAATCTCAAATGGGCCTTCCTCTGAACTCACATGCATGAGTGATTTATGAATGAATCTTCAGTTAACTAGTGTGTTACTGCTGATGCACTGGTGCAGTTCCCCACTACTAGACTCCTACTAGTTTCTCCAACAGTTAGAACTAGTTTAACTGACTACAACTCAGGTAGACTGAGTTATCTAATTACAACTTAAAACAACTGAACTGCGCCCCTAAAATTTAGGGATCACTCTACATGACTCTAGATAGACTTCCAACATGAATTTCCTAAGCCAACTAAGTCAACATAACTTATTTAACTGCTACAAGATGCTATCAGAATAGAATTACAATTTAATTACTAATTAAATTCAAGGACAAATTGAATTAGAATTTCTAGATGCTATTTTTAACATTCCTTGCTGCTATTTTCAACAGGTTGACCATCATTATAAACCCAATGAATTTATATTAAACACTAGGATTAATATTCTAAACCCTATACCTTAGGAATATGAACTCTTATATTATGAAAATCAAGGGAATAATAAACCTAAGGGATTAATACTAAAACTATAAGGGATTATAAACCCAAGGGAATAATATTAAACCCAAGGGATTAATATTATAAACCCAATGTATATAAACCCTATGATAAATATTATAAACCCTAAAATAAGCATAGATGACCATGGTTGACAATCGTTGACCATACTTGATTTTCACGTTGAGACAATATTTGTCACATTTCGACAGTTGACATGATTTATTTTCATATCGAGACAATATTTGTCACAATGTGACATTGGACCATGGTTGCCATGGTTGATTTTTATATTGAGACGATATTTCTCACAATGTGATGTTGGACCATCGTTGACCTTGATTGACCAATGGTCCAACATAACAATTTGATGTTGGACAAATGTTGACCATGACTAACCATGATTGACCATAATTGATAGTGGACAACCATGTTTCACCAATATTGACTACGATTGACCATGTCTGACCCTAGTTGACCATGGTTGACTATAATTGACCATGATTGATTTTCATATTGAGAAAATCCTATGATAAACCCTAAGATAAATATTATAAATAGAGCTATATAAACCCTATGATAAATATTATAAACTATTAAATAAACATGATTGACCATGGCTAGCCATGGTTGACTTTCATATTGTAGAATATTTGTCAAAATATGAAGTTGGACCATGGTTGATAGTGATTGATTTCCATATTGAGACATTGTTTGTCACAATGTGATGTTGGACCATGGTTGACCATGATTGAATTTCATATCAAGACAATCTATGTCATAATGTGACATTGTACCATGGTTGATTTTCATATTGAGAAAATATTTGTCACAATGTGACATTGAACCATGGTTGACCATGATTATAAACCCAAGGGATTTAGATTAAACCCAAGGATTAATATTACAAGCCCTATGAATAATATTATATCCTAGGAATATGAACCCTTAGATTAATAAACCAAAGGGATTTATATTATAAATTGAAGGGATTAATACTAAAAACCCAAGGGAACAATATTAAACCAAGGGATTAATATTATAAACCCAAGGTATATAAACCCTAATATAACTATTATAAATCCTATGAATAATATTATACCCTAGCAATATGAACCCTTAGACTAATAAATCCGAGATATTGATATTATAAACCTAAGGGAACAATACTAAAACCCCAAGAGATTGTAAACCGAAGAGAATAATATTAAACCAAAGGGATTAATATTATAAACCCAAGGTAAATAAACCCTAAGATAAATATTATGAAAACTAAAATAAACATGCTCAGTCATGGTTTACCATGGCTAGTTCTCATTTTGGGACAATCTTTGTCACAATGCGACATTAGACCATGGTTGATATTGATTAACTTTCATATAGAGACAATCTTTTTCACAATGTGACATTGGACTATGGTTCACCATGGTTGATTTTGATATTGAAACAATATTTCTTACAATGCGATGTTGGACTGTGGTTGACCATGGTTTACCATGATTGAGCAATGGTCCAATGCCACAATTTGATGTTTTACCATTATTGACCATGGTTAACCATGGTTGAGTTTCGTATTGTACAATCTTTGTCACAATGTGACAATGGACCATGGTTGACCATGTTTGATTTCCATATTGAGAATTAACACAAGGGAATAATAAACTTCAGTGATTAATACTAAAACCCCAAGGGATTATAAACCTAAGGGAATAATATTAAACCCAAGGGATTAATATTATAAACCATAAAATAAACATGGTCGACCATGGTTGACCATGGTTGATTTTCATATTGAGATAATCATTGTCACAATGTGACATTGGACCATGGTTGACCATGATTGATTTTAATATCAAGACAATCTTTGTGACAATGTGACGTTCGACCACGGTTGACCATGGTTGACCATGGTTGATTTTCATATTGAGACAACCTTTATCTAAATGTGACATTGGAACATGGTTGACCATGATTGACCGTGATTGACCAATGGTCCAGCATCACAATTTGATATTGGATCATTGTTGACTACGGTTAATCATGATTGACCGTAATTCACAATGGTCATCAATGTTTGACCAATGTTGACCATGATTAACAATTCATGGCCATTTTTTAGCATGATTGACCATGATTGATTTTCATATTGAGAAAATCCTATGATAAACCCTATGATAAATATTATAAATGAAGGCATATAAACCTTATGATAAATATTATAAGTGGTAAAATAAACACGGTTTACCATCGTGTATTTTCATATTGTACAATCTCTTTCACAATCCGATGTTGGAACATGGTTGACCAATGTTTACCATGATTGATTTTCATTTTGAGACAAACTTTTTCACAATGCAAAATTGGATTATAGTTGACCATGGTTGATCATTGTTAATTTTTGTATTGAGACAACCTTTCTCACGATGTGACATTGGACCATGGTTGACCATGATTAAACCCTATAAATAATATTATACCCTAGAAATGTGAACCCTTAGATTAATAAACACAAGGGATTGATATTATAAACTCAAGGGATTAATACTCAAAATGAAAAGGACTGCAACCCCACGAAATAATATTAAACCCCAGAGATTAATATTATAAACTCATGGTATATAAAACCTAAAATAAATACTATAAACCCTAAAACAAACATGGTTGACCATTTTTTACCATGGTCAATTTTCATATTGAGACAATATTTGTCATAATGTGACGTTGGACAATGGTTGACCATGGTTGATTTTTGTATTGAGACAATATTTATCACAATGTGATATTGGACCATGTTTTACCATGATTGACCACGATTGTTGATGGTAGACAATGGTTGACCATGGTTTACTATGGTTGACCTTGATTATAAACCCAAGGGATTTATATTAAACCCTAGAATTAATATTATAAACTCTATGAACAATATTATACCCTAGCAATATTAATCCTTAGATTAATAAACCTAGGGGTTTGATATTATAAACCTAAGGGATTAATACTAGACCTCCAAGGTATTATAAACTCAAGGTAATAAAATTAAACCCAAGGGATTAATATTATTATCCCAAGGTATATAAAACCTAATATAAATATTATAGACCCTAAAAAAACATGGTTGACCATGGTTTACTATGATTATAAACCCACGAGATTTATATTAAACCAAAGAAATAATATCACAAATGCTATGAATAATAATATATCGTAAGCATATGAATCCTTAGATTAATAAACCCAAAGGATTTATATTATAAACCTAAGTGAATAATAAACCCAAGGGATTTGTATATGAATATAAGCGAATAATAAACCCAAGGGATTAATATTAAAAACCCAAGGAATTAGAGACCCAAGGGATTATTATTATTATTATTATTATTATTATTATACAATTTTAGGGTCATGGCCAAGCGAGACACCAAATTGGTGTATGAGGACCCCTTTCTTGTGGGACAATGGATCCACCTCCAAGCAATGATTTGACTACTAAGTCTCTGAAGCCATACATACTCTACCTCCCTATGGTTTTGAACCCGTGACCTCTTAGGAGGAAACACGTGCTCTTAACAATTAGGCCCACTCAAGACGAGGGGATAAATATTATAAACCCAAGGTATATAAACACTAAGATAAATATTTTAAACCCTAAAATAAAAATTGTTCAGCATGACTTACCATGGATGATTTTCATATTGAGACAATTTTTGTCACAATGTGGCATTGGAACATGGTTAAATAAACATTAAATCTACCTTGACTATACGTCAAATTTATTTTAATTTGATTTCACTTAAGTGAAATCAAATTAAAATAAATTTTCTATTTATATTTCTATTTATTTATTTTATATTACAATTAATTTTTATATTTAACTGTTATATATATATATATATATATATATATATATATATATATATATATATATATATATATATATATATATATATTATTAATTAATTATAATTGTGTTAATTATAATTAATATATTTTTTATTCATCTGTCAAAGGGTTCAAATCTCAAATTTATGGAGGTGTAATTTCTTTTTCAACTTCTACATTCAAGAAAAAGGTTTACATCTTGAAAAATTTGATCCCTCTCTAGATCTAATATATCTAGAGCTAAAATAAATATAAGCTAATTTTTATCGCTCTACTGAACTAGTCTATAATCAGGTCATTGTGGGAGATTGGGCTTAACACTTTCCTGGAGAATTCAATATTGATCATACTTATGGTGTTAGAAACAGGACTCCAAGATCTACCACAGAACAAAATTTTAGATCTTGAAGAACCACCATTACAGAGAGACAACAGATTCAATATCTAACTCTTACAAAGAAAAAAAGGTGTGTATTTTTTTTAAATTTGCGTAAATTTTATTTGCAAAAATAATTTGAAGTGATTCAAAGGGCATAGTGAAGCATAATGTTGATTAATTCATGCCTCAAAGAAATAAAATAGGAACATCTACTAAGAAATCCGAAAGTTCTACTATGACGCATGAAGAAGAAGAATAAATGCAACATGATATATCAAAATTACGAGACCAAGTGCAACTATTTTCGCTCTCACAAAGAGTAACCAAAAATGAAATGGAAGCTAATTAGATGGATGGTTTGAATAATAGCTTAAAATCAGACATGGAAGGATTGAAGAATGGCATGAAAGCTAATATGGATGACATGAAAGCTAATATGGTTGACATGAAGGATAATATGGAAGATTTTAAGAATGGTTTCAAAGAAGACATGGAAGGTTTCAAGGAAGGTTTGAGAAGGTTGCTACGGTAAATGCTTCCTAACGGAAAAAAGGTATTAGATCAAACTCATGATGAGAAGAAAAGAAATGTCAATAATGATTTCATAGACTCCAACATTCGATCAAATACCCACCATATTCCAAATATCGATATGAGAAAGTTTGATAGCAAGAATCCCATAACATGGATACTATAGATGGAGCAATATGTTGATCTTCACAATGTGAAAAAAACACAAAAGGTACGAATTGCAACTTTATGTTTGGAACCCAATTAGTTTGTATGGTATCGATGGCTTGTTTGTCATAAAAAAATTGTCACTTGGTCAATTTCTATGAAGGAAATGATGGAACATTATTAGGATACAAAGAGAAACACCTTCTTTAGTCAATTGATAAATCTCAAACAAAAGGGTTCAATTGTAGAGCACATTGAGGACTTCCAAAAATTAAATATAAGGTTAAATTATATTCTAGAGGAGCATAGGATTAATGTTTTCATAGGGACCTTAAAGGATAACATCTAACATGAGGTTTTCCTTTGGGAACCTGATTCATTGGAAAAGGCATTCAAGTTGGAAATAAAAAATGAAAGAAAAATTATGGCAACAAGGAAGCCTACGACTCACAACTATAAATCTGGAAGTATTATTGCCCTTAGCCTTCCACAACCTACAAGGTTGACACCACAACAATTGGAAGAAAAAAGAGAAAAAGGGCTTTGTTATAGTTGTGATAGAAAATTCACTAAAGGTCATAAGTCTATTGAGAAGAAATTATTTTACATAGACTGTGAAGAGGAGTGAGAAAAGGAACAAGAAATGTCAAAAGAAGATGATATAGACCAAGAACCAACCCTAGAGAAAGAAGAAATGAATCAGACCATATCTTGTAATACATTCAAAAGAATTACCACTCCTCAAACTCTTAAGATAGAAGGACATGTCAAGAAGGAAAATGTAATAACGTTGATTGATTTGGATAGCACCCATAATTTTATTCATTGTAAGATAGCTAAGAAATTGAATTACTTCCTATATCTAGCACCAAAGTGTCAAGTGATGGTTGCAAATGGAGGAACCATAAATTGCTCTAGAAAGCGCCATAATATCAAGTTATCCATGGGAGAATATGTATTGAATAGTCCAATGCTTTCCATTCCAATGGAAGATGATGATGTTGTACTAGGATTCTAATGGCTACAATCTTTGGGTACAATAACTTTTAATTTTCAAGAAATTTTATTGAATTTCTTTTGTTGAAGGAAAATAAATTGAATTAAGGGGTATCACAGGGAAACCAAGAAATATAATCAGCTCTAACGGCATGAGAAAGCTTCTAAATAAAGAAAAACATGGAATAATGGCATAATTATGTTCACTAGAGGTTCCCACATCGAAATCATTTGTTTCTCCAAATCTCCAAAAAGTCTTGGACAAACATTCCAAGGTATTTGAGACTGGCAAAGGCATCCCACCTATTCATGATCATGACCATGATATTCATTTGATTCTAGGAAGTGTTCCTCAAAACATCAAGCCTTAAAAAATATCCATATGCCCAAAAGAGTGAAATTGAACTAATGGTTACAAAAATGCTAGAGGCTGGTATAATTCAACCTAGTCAAAGTTCTTTCTCTACTCCAGTAGTATTGGTGCATAAAAAGGATGGATCATGGCATATGTTTTCAGATTATAGGGAGCTAAACAAGCTCACTATTAAAGATAAATCTTGCATTCCAGTCATTGATGAATTATTGGATGAATTACATGGATAAATTTACTTCAGCAAACTGGATCTTAGTTCATGATATCATCAAATCAGAATGAAGACTAAAGACATTCTCAAAACAACATTTAGGACTCATGCGTGTCATTATGAATTATTGGTCATTCCTTTTGGCCTTACCAATGCACCTTCTACATTTCAAGGTTTGATAAATTCCATTTTCAAACGCTTACTTAGAAAAATTGTGTTAATATTTTTTTATCATATACTAATCTACAACAAGTATTGGAAGGATTATGTTCAACATGTTGACACAATGATCAAACTATTGGAGGAGAAATAATTATATTGAAAAACCTCCAAATGTTTCTTTGGAGTACATGAGGTGGAATATCCGGGTCATATTGTATCTCATGAAGGTGTTAAGGCAGACCCTAGAAAAATTAAAGACATTAAGAAATGCAAAATTCCAACATCCATAAATCATCTGCGAAGATTTCTCGGGTTGACAGGGTATTATTGCAAGTTTGGTAAGAATTATGGGAGAATAGTAGAACCTCTAACACAATTACTCAAGAAAGATGAATTTTTTTGGACTCCAGAAGAAATGATGGCATTTGAACATCTTAAAGAGTAAATGTGCCAAGCACCGGTACTAGCTACACCAAACTTCACAAAAACCTTTATTATGGAATTTGATGCCTCGGGAAATGGAATTGGCGTTGTTTTAATGCAAGAAGGAAGACCTATTTATTTGG
The DNA here is from genome assembly GCA_000404065.3 of Pinus taeda. Lineage (NCBI taxonomy): Eukaryota > Viridiplantae > Streptophyta > Pinopsida > Pinales > Pinaceae > Pinus > Pinus taeda. The sequence goes on from APFE030490637.1 coordinate 21,896, forward strand.
AAAGTCATCCAATCAAAGGAAAGTATTTACACAAAGCTATTTATGAGAAGGAACTGTTGGCAATACTACATGAACTTAAGAAAATGACAACCATACCTAATGGGAAGACACTTTAAGGTAAAAACGTATCATGATAGTCTTAAATAATTCTTAGAACAAAGATTATCTTCGGAAGACCAACAAAAATGGGTCACAATGATGTTGGGTTATGACTTTGAAATCGTCTACAAAAAAGGGAAGAAAAATGTTGTTGCAAATGCACTCTCAAGAAAGGATAAGGATGTGGAAGCATTGTTTTATATCATTTCTATTATCAAACCAGATTGGATAAACGAAGCAAGGGATGAATGGAAGAATGAAAAGTAAGTGTGGCCACTCATTCAAAAGTTGCAGCAAGATCACAATACATATAACACATTTAGTTGGAAAAATTATTCGTTATGGTACAAAGATCACTTATACCTCCGTAAGAATTCCCAAACTCAAACAAAATATTCTTCTCGAATTGCACACCTCTCCGTTAGGAGGGCACTCAAGATTTTTAAAAACTTACCACAGGGTTAAAAAGATTTTTTTTTGGGATGGCCTTAAATCTGATATTCAAAAGTTTGTGGCGGAATGTTTTGTTTGCTAACAAAATAAAGTTGAAATAATTAAGACCTTGGGTGTTTTACAACCTTTATCCATTCCAGGTCAACATTGGGAGGAGGTTTCAATGGATTTTATCACAGGTCTACCCAATTCTGAAGGAAAGAATGTCATCATGGTGATAGTTGATAGACTTACCAAGTATGCACACTTTTGTGCATTATCATATCCATTTAAAGCCAGTAAAGATACTACTGCATTTATGGAAACAATACAAAAGCTACATGGAAACCCAAAGATTATTGTAAGTGACAGAGATTCCATTTTCACTAGAAATTTTTGGACAAAATTATTTTCTTGTCTGGGTACTGAGTTAGCTCATAACTCGTCTTATCATCCTCAATCTTATGGGAAAACTGAGATAGGGGAAAAATGTTTGGAAAGATATCTTCGTTGCCTTGTAATTGATAAACAAAGTAAATGGATCAAGTTGTTGCCTCTAGTTGAATGGTGGTATAACACTTCCTTCCATATTGCAACAAAAATGACCCCAATTATGGCACTTTATGGATATCATCCATCGTTCATCACATCATATTTAGGAGAAAGTTCTAAGCTTCAAGCAATGAAATATCACATCAAACATCAGCAAGAAGTTCTTCAACTCTTAAATGATAACCTCACTTTCGCACATAACAAAATAAAACAACATGCAGATCAACATCGCAACGAAAAAAGTTTTGATGTAGGTGGCTCGATATTTCTACAACTACAACCATACAAACAAATATGCCTCAAGTAAGCTAGGAAGGATAATAAATTATCACCAAAGTATTATGGTCTGTGCAAGGTGTTGCAAAAGATTGGTACTATGGCACACAAATTGGAGCTCCCTGCATCTTCCCGAGTTCAACCAGTTTTCCATGTTTCATACTTAAATAAGGTTATAGGTGACAAGCTCCGAGTTCAAACAATATTGCTAGAACTTGTTGAGGAAGGAAAAATCATATTGGAACGTGAAGTAGTCACATAAACAAGAACTCAAAATCTACGAAATCGATCAATTTCATAGTATCTCATCGAGTGGAAGAACCTACCCGCTAAATATTTCAAATAGGAGGATGAGAATTTTATATAGAAGCATCCAGAACTACTCAAGCGTTGAGGTCAACAATTTTTTGAAGGAGAGTGGCATATTAGGTCCCTATAATACTAGTGTGTTCCCCCATTATTATCATCATTGTATCTCTTATTGTTATTATTGTGTCCATGTTGGCCCCATATTGTTATTATTGTGCCCCATAGAAGCCCACTATTGTTATTGTCGTGCCCTTACATTATTATTGTTATGTCGGCTCTAATTATATTGTTACCCCTTAGAATCCTATATCTAGAAATGAGGTTTTGTCATTTGTATCATACAAGAATTGTTCATTTATGTAATGTAAAGGAGGTTGCCCCCTCGAAGAAGATGATTTTAAAGTCGTTGATCGATTTTTTCTATCTTTTTGTGAGTTGGTTGCATAACAAGATGAATCACAATATCTTACAACATATTTCATATTAAATGTCGTGTATAAAACATATTCATTAATCTTTCATCAAATCAACCCATTAAAGAATTTGGCTATGAAGTTGCACCTATTGGAAATGCGATGTAACTTGAGATTTAATCTAACCTCATTCCAAGGAATCATCCTTGCGAAATCTAACCTACAAAAGCTAGCCCTAAAAATATGAAATTGAATGTAAGTACACTGCCCTGACAAGAAATGAAATTTAACACAAGTACATCAAGGTTGGAAAAATTGAAATGAAAACATCAAACCTCAAAAATGAAAAGTAGTGAAATAGAAATTGAGTGTAATCAATTGCCAATTGAAAAAGACAATGGGATTCAATTTGCTTAACTTGGGATAATGCTTACATTAGAATGTAAGAAGATTATGTTTGTTAGTGGTTAGAGTCCATTGAGAGATTTTCTCAATAGTATTCTCCTTCCTTAAAAAATGTTGGATCTAATGACCACTATTTATGTGGCTTATAATTTGTCTTTGTGGTGTAGAATATGAATTGATTGTGAGTGAATTTGTGCACAATGTTTGCTCTTCCATTTTTCTTCTTGGTATCAGAGATTACATGGGCTTGACTCCCTCAAGGGAGGGCCGAGGATGATGGAAGAGATCTTAAAGTTTTATTCTTTGCACATAAATATAACATGATAGTGTGTAATTGTTTAGATTTCCTTGTTGTGAATTTTGTCTCTCGTGTGTTTGTGCATTTGATCTGACTCCCTTGCAGATAGCCATGATTCATTAAGAATGCCAAGAGCAGAGCTATCATGTAATGTAGAAACACATCACTCTTCTCTCGGCAGAATAGCGGATTAGTTATTGGCTCGGACTTGCTTGTTCATTCCTCACCTCACAAGCGAGTGGAAAGGGAATACAATTGAGCAATTGAATGATAATTAAGATTTCTTCATGGACGTTGTTACTTGCGAATACGAAAAATTCACGAGATGAACCATGGTTTTCCTATTAACCGAAATTCAGAACTCTAAAAAAGTCACAGAGGGCTACGAGCCATTATGGGAGGCTGCAGGAATATATGGCAAGGCCAAAGCCGAGGCCTTAGAATATTTGAAAAAGGCATTCAAGAATCAGAATTTCCCCTTGGATCCTTCCATTCTATTCACGATCTCGCACACAGGTTTGGCGACTTCTTTCTCTAAAGACTCTTCGATTCCGAAGAAGGGCATAATAGTGATGAATAGCTGAGCGCTTACGCAAGGAGTTTTGTCTTCAATTTTTGGGAAAAATGGTGTATCTCCAGCAGCCAGAGCTTCATTAGTGACTCGGCTCTCACAAGTCTGGACAATAATCAATTGAGGGAGTGGAGGAATGAAATTTGGCTAGGATAGAACTTTGTGATGGTGATTTAAGCGGGGTTCAGTTACTTGTAGCATCACCGTGGGGACTCACATGCCTGAATATCTCGCTAAAGGTGTTCTAATTAAATTCATGTGAAGGAGGGATGATCATCGACAGGGCAGAGGGATTGAAGTTGAGACAGATTCGTCGAGTTTATTATCAAGTTTGCGTTCCATGTTGAAGTCAAGTTATACAGTCGATACCTAATGGTATGCCACCCAAGAGAGTTGGAAGATCTGGGTGTTTCCATTCTCAGTGCCTTGATATTGCATGTTACAATTACTAATGCGAGAGACTTTTTTTTTTGGAAACGCTGACATCAGAGTGTTTATGGTCCTTCGACATCGTGTTTGAGGACCGGACTGGATTTTTTGCACATACTCTGGGCTCCATGGACTCGCTTCTGCAGTGGCTATTATTCAACAAATAAAGATCAAGATCAGAGTGCTATGTTGGCGTAATGGTGACGAGGTTATTCACCTCAAAATCTAATTATATTTTTTTTGATATATTGTTACCTACATTTTAACTAATTTTATTTTTAAATAATTTTCAAATTGAATAGATGAACTAATTATTGAACAAATAAATATATTTCAAATTAGTGGTTCTCAAGGTTTTTAGGTGCCGAAAGAACATATTGTTAATTTGATTGTATGAATCTGTTATACATTAATGGTTTTTGTTGTACTTCGAGCTTCAAGGGCATCAGGTTTTGTTATGAGATCCATGTGTAGAAAGGTTAGTTGCATAATTGACTATTGGATATAGTGCAGTATCGAGAATATTTTTCAGGAGATCGAGAAGAATCAATTATACAATTTTAATCAAAGATGGCTAGAGGCCATTATGTCTTAAATGATTTGAATGGGAAGCTTGAATATTGTGGTGGTGAAAAGACAATTGTTGAAAAGGCCTCAAAGTGGGATGAGTGTCGAGGAAGACCAATGAGATAGATGTGACATGTGAATTGTATTTGTCATTTTTGCATTAATCTTTGTAATGATGTAAATGTAAGCATTAAAGGGGGCACATGGAATAATGCTTACATTAGAATGTAGGCAGATTTTGTTTGTTAGTGGTGTTAGTGGTTAGAGTCTGTTGATAGAGATTGTCCTTCAAGAGATCAAAAGCATCAATTATACAATGTTAATCAAAGATGTTTAGAGGCGATTATGTCTTAAATGATTTGAATGGGAAGCTCGAATATTGTGGTGGTGAGAAGACAATTGTCGAGAAGGCTTTAGAGTGGGGATAAGTGTCGAGGAAGACCAATGAGACCGATGTGACATGTGAATTGTAATTTGTCATTTTTGTATTAATCTTTATAATGATGTAAATGTAAGCATTAAAGGGGCACTTGGAATAATGCTTACATTTGAATGTAGGCAGATTTTGTTAGTTAGTGGTTAGAGTCTTGTCAATAGATTTTAGCAACAATATTCTCTTATCTTAGACATTGTTAGATACCATAACCATTATTTATGTAGTTTGTAATTTGACTTTGTGATGTAAAATACAAATTGATTTGTAAGTAAATTTATACACAAATTCTGCTACTCCATTCATTTTTCATGCTCTTATGCAAAAAGCCTCACCAATTTTTAACACCAATGTAACCTACCCCAATTGAACGCAGATAGAAATGGAATTTTAACATAAAACCAAAGCAGAGAACTATGAAACTAAATAAAATGTCCAAATAGAAATGAAATTTTAGTATGTCATACGAACCTGTGGTTGAACCTCCTTACGCTGAACCTACGCAACCAACTCGCAGACCTTTCGAACATCACCACATTGAAAGGAGGAATGAAAGACGTGCTGATCAATTCAAAAATAAAATTAGGCAGTGTAACATTCGATCGGTCGAGAATCTAAGGAAACGATTTCTTCAACGTGGGCAGCAGAGAATGGAAGCGACGGAGTAACACATGGCAAAAGAGAAAAAATATTTAGATTTAATCATAGCCTTCCATTGCCTTTTCAGAGGATGCATATTCCTTAAAAATCAAATCGCTTTCACTAATTTGATTTAAATAAAAATTAAAAGTCAATGAACCTCCCTACACCCTGAATGGAAATAAAAACTCCTACGGGTGAGTACAATTATGTTGATGATGTATTTAAAGAAGAAAAGTCAAATTAATATAATAATAATGAATGGTTGATTAACGTAATAAAATTCATTATAATATTAAATTAGAAGATAAAAAAAAAAAAAAAAAATTATTAATAAAGGAATGAAAAGAAATAAGAAAAATTGAAAAGGATTTAGATAAAAAAAAAAATAATAATATTAAAGTAAATTAAAAATGATGAGTAAAACAAAGAATATAAATAAAGAAGGAATTGAATGAACCATACGAAAATGTGACGTAATAAGAAAAATGGAGAATTGGGTGTGCATAATGGATAAATGGAAAAATATTTCAAAGGGAATATAAGTCAAATAAAATAAAATAGTGAAAAATGTCATGCGAGGTGGGTTTTTCAGGATTCAGGGAAACAAAAATCAAAATGAGAATTTAGGCGCAGGTTAAATGTTAAAAAAAAATGCTAAAAACAGAGATAAGCTTGATAAAGAGTATAAAATGTTAAGATGATGGATTTTTTTTAGGATATATAGGATATGGATTTTTTTAGGATATATAGATAAATTATAAGTGTTTTGGATTGATTATTGTTAAAAACATATTATTTATATCATTTTTATTGTTGAGTTGAGGTTTTTGTGATTCATGTCAAGTTTATGAGAAGAGTTTTTGGTGTAAATCACATCATAATTTATTTGTCGGTGTGTTTCGAACCAACGAGTGTGGTTTATTGTCAGGACGAGTTGAAGAAACAGAGCATAGTTGCATGTTAAATAGAAAGAGCGGGTCCTCAAACAGTTAAATTTGACTCGGAAACAACTATATTTGACTAGACAATTAGGCTGAACCAACAACTACTACGTTTGACTCGGCACCAAGACCAAGAAATAGGGAGAGGAAAAAAATAATTATTTAATTAATTTACCATTTTTATTATTTTATTTAAATTATTTAGAGTGGGTTACTGGATGTAATATATCTAATTTTGATTTTTTTATTTGAGGAGATTAAGGAAGATTATTGGGGACGTGCTAGGTATAACACAATTTTGTAGTTCGGGTTTCAAATATGATTTTGGCTTGAGGAGCTTGAGTGAAAAGGTAAGATTGCAACTGGTGGAAAGTGGGGGCCACCAAGGGAGAGAAGCCAAAAATTATAAATAGAGAAAGGAGGCTCTCATTTGGAAAATCTTTTTATCATTTTACAATTTCAACATTAGTTCTCTTTCGCTGCTTAGCCAAGCCAACCGTGTTGTTCACCACAAGGGATTTTTGAGTGGAGATCCCACCTCCACCTTTGGTGAACTTCAAGTGTCACCCTAGTGGAGTAAACAAATTGATTGGCCTTCTACACCAAAATTATTTCTACGGGGCGTCTTTTCCAACTAGTTAGAACTCTACACATTTCTTGGGTCACCGCAATACACTGGATTCATTCCAAACCTTTTATGGTTTTTTGTGGGTTTATTGAGAGGAGTCTCCAGCTAATTTTATAGAAATTTTTAGGCAATATTCAAAATCCTCATTCTTATAGTAGCGTGAATTGCTAGTTAGCTGGGGAATTTACGTCACTTGGTGGACTCAGTTTTGGCTTGGAGTTGGACCGAACCCTTTTTGTGTATTTATGGGGTTTTGGATAGAGTTTTGTGGCTACAATTTCAATGTGATCTAAGCATTCTTGAGCACATAATATTAGTCCTTTATTATTGTACGAATTGTTGAAGCTTGCTACTACCCCATCTCTCACATGCCTACGCAGCTCTCTTGGGTGATTGTTGTGTGGAGTGTCAGTTTGAGGATTTAGGGGTTGAGTTGTTAGGATTTCATTTGGAGGGATTGCTAGAATTTTGGAGCAATAATTCAATGTTTTCGGCTACCGATGGAGCATTTTGGTATTTGAGGAGGGCCAAGTTGTTTGGGGTCGAATTTGGAGGGTCAAAACCAGAGAAAACCTTTTCGGGGTTTTCGACAAGGATCACATCCTCAAATTTATAGAATTTCTGGGGAGTTTTGAGTGGCCAAATCAAGGTGCCAAGTCAACCAACAGTGAAGAAAAATTGGGTCAACACAGATTTCTGGAGGGACAAACTATCACAGTGGTTGGGCATTGGGAGATTGATCACTTGGGGCTTGTAGCTTGTCTTGAGCAAACCTAGTCACACTCCTTCCAATTTTATTGTACTCATAATAAAAATTAGCCACTTTGAGAGTTTTGAAGCAATTTTTTTGTTTATAGATATTTGCTAAAATTTATTGTGTTGCTATTTTTGTACATATCTTTGATTATCTCTGTAACATTTCTATTTAAAATATTACATCAAATTTACAAATAAATCATAAATTTTTATAATTGACTCAATTCTACAAACTTATTATACATTATTTTCTTTATCCCTTCTTAATAATCACGTGCTCCCAACCTCTTTTTCCTTTTTAACCCATTGTAATTTCTATTTATTTTTCTTATTTTGATTCTGTTAATTTTGTTTTCCTCTTTTTTTTTTGTAGGAAAAGGTGTTACTCTTGTTTTTCTATTATCACGTCAAAAAATTACAGGAGTATTGGTGGAGCCATCTACCCGCCCACCAAGGGAAACTGAGTAGGGCATCCACCTAAAGTTTTTAACAGCATACCAAAACAATAAATACCACATTCTGTTTTTCCAAGCTATATAAACACTACAGTCTTTCCATGTTCTCATTCTGCTAATATACACATGGTAGTTATCTATTACAAAACTGTGAAACCTTTCTAATCTATCTATATACCGTAGACTCATCAAAAAAGAAAACACTAGAACTAAAGTTACTCAGCTGCATCTGCAAGGATCGGTGAGGTCTCTTTGCTGCTCCACTACTGACCGTCTTTAAGCATTTGCTGGATTTCATCTAACTTTTTCCCCTGCATTTCCATGGAAATTTGCAGGATGCGGAGCTCTCGTCTCAAGTTGGGGTGATCCAGGTGGATATTGGTGGCCACCTGCCAAGTCCACCTGGACCCCCACCATTGTCTTTCTCAGCATTTTCAGTTTCCCTGATTGTAGCAAAACTTACTATTTTTAGCAGTTTTTCGGGTCCTGAACTTCCGGAGCCGTTTTGAGGCCCTAAACGACGTTTTTTGGGGAATCCGGGGGAAACATGGGTCCATGCGATGGACCGTATGTTGCCCATGCCAACAATGATAGTGCTCGAATATATCTTTCTAATGAGCTATTGTACGCGTCAAACGGAGATCATATGCTAAAGTTACGACCCCGAGAAGTTGATGTACCAACTTACCGCAAACGGGGCCCACAGTTTGGCGTTTCATCTCCTAGGGTTAGGTTTTGGAATGTGAAGGGTATTTTCATTGTTTCTCAACAATAAATAGGCCTTCGAGCCTCATTGTAACACAGTTCAGAGGCATGTAGCCATCACATCTCTTCTCAGAGATAAGCTACCATCGCCCTAGCTAGTTTATTTCCATTTCTGATTGTAACATATTTCAGTATTTCCATTAATGAAATGAAGTATTATTTCTGTTGCATCTTTGTGTATATGGTTATCTCTGTAATTTGTTGCGTTCCTGTTTAAATCTGGATCAAGTACCCTTTCTCCATTAAGGGGGAGTGTTGGAAGTAATGGAGAAAGCTAAACTTAAAGTATTATTATGATGATGATAGGATTGAGACTCTAATCTTAGACCTCAAATCCTAATATCTAAAGAGTGGTTGAAACCATCCCATTAGTGTGAAAACAGATGTATTTGAGGCTCATCTAACTCAATGGATGTATAAGTGTTTGTACACTCACCAGGTATCTCACCTGGAAAGCCAATTTAATATATAATTTATATACTCAATTTTTATCAACCATAGAAATGAATAACTATACTAACATTAATTAATACATCCATTCAATTACTATCACTGCCATATTTTCGACTAAACACTACATCAATGATTGTAACTACCATTGCACATGTTGCTATTTTTGTACCAAATTAGTCTATTGTAACAATTGCAAAATTAAAAATTAAATTAATCATACAAAAATCATTACACCATATTAATCCATACAAATGCGTTTGTACAACCACCTATGTAATAACCGCGCATTGCATTATGAATTGCTGATATATTTATATGATAATTACTATAAGTTTTGAATAAAAAAAATATGCATCTTCTCTTATTATTATTCCTACTACGGAAATGCGTTGACCGTAGAAAACAATGTAATTCGCGCATGTGTAATGTTAACTTTATAATTAAAAATAATTTATTTTGTTGAACTATTTTTAATCTATGTGATTGGTTGTCTCATCTTTTTAATTATTAAATCATGATTGCATATTTGTATTTCTTAGGCCTACTATTAATCTAGCATTTATAAGGATGATACAATTATTTTGTTATTTTATTTTGTTATAAGTTAAATAATCTCATATGTCATACAATTATTTTGTTATTTTATTTTGTTATAAGTTAAATAATCTCATACGTCATTTCATATTGTTAAGAATAAAAAATATCCATCATCCTTCACAGAGAATTATAAGTGGTCCCAAGAACCAAATTCTCATCCACTACACTGAATTAGAGAGTTCACAGAGAATTATAAGTGGTCCCAAGAACCAAATTCTCATCCACTACACTGAATTAGAGAGAGATATTTGCTTGTTGACACTTAAAAGTTAATCTAATTATATTTATTTAAAAGATTTTAAAATATTATTTCAAAATATTTTAAAATGATTTTAGAATAATAATTTATTTTTTAAAAATGTATCTAAAGCAAAATTTGAAATCAACCCTATTACGAACAAGAAAGCTCATTTTTAATTGATTTTGCATATAGCAGCCTTGTGTTAACTATCTACTAAGCCTATAAAAAAATGTTAATTCATTAATCAATATAAGAAGACATAAACATAACTCATAACCATGAAGCTTCTTGGACACCTCAATTTATGTTAAGGTTGCAAATTTGAAAATAATTTCATAAATTTCTTCTCACGCAAATTTTTAAATTTCTAAATCATTTATCATATTCTGATTTTTTTATGTTTTTTTGTATGCTAAGATGGAACCATTTATATTAAAGCAGGTTAAACCTAGTATATACATACGATGGCCTCAACCCACCTCGAAGGGAAACCGGGTCTGTTGGCCATCTGAAGTTCTTAATTGCTATCCAAAAAAAAAATTACTGAGTCTGTTTATCCATGCTTTATATACTAGCCATTCAAAATAACTAACATTGTTTACTAACTGCATTAAAAAAGATAATAGAGGGTAGCATATTGTTCAGCTTCCTAACTAAGGATGTAGTAGTCATATCTTGATAAATCATTCTATCATTGCGCTTGGCTGGTGCTCCTCCTCTTTTGCTTCCTGAGTAAGCTTCTCTAACTGCTGCTGTCTCTCATCCAGCTTGTCGTCCTGCATTATAAGGGTGATCTGAAGGTTGTTCATCTCTCTTTTTAGATTTGGAATGCCTTGTGCCAATTCTGCCATCTCCACGGCCACTTGTTCCATGGCCTTAGCTAGCAACCTCTTCATGACCCAATACATGTGTAAGGCCTGTTTGTACAAGGACATACGTCTTCTGGTGTTTCCAGGGTCTGGCAGCAAGTATTCCAAGTCCTTCATCTCAGATCCTGACTACTCTTGGATCGCCTCCTCCTCCAGATGTTGAATTATCCTCCTAATGTCTGCATGCGTATCTTTACTATATGCCATCTCCGCATAATGCACCTGCATTTTCAACGTTTTCCTTCCGCGTTTTTTCCCCATTGTTTTGGTGTGTCCCTGTTCCTGCTGACCAGCTCGACCACGACCTCTTCTCCCTCTGCGGCCTCTTCCTCGTCCTGCGCCATTGACATTGTATTCCCTTGCCCTACTTCCTTGTCCAATTTCACTGGCAAGTGGTCCCGTGTCCCCTTCCTCCTCCCGGCCTTCGATTTTCTTATCCCTTATCTCCACCTTTGTTGAGACTGTTTCTTCTGTAATTCTCCCCTTCCCTCTTTCGTTTTTCCTTATCTGCGACTGACTATCTCGCTCCAGGTCGTATATTTCCTCCATGTTTGCCTGGTTCTGTTCCTCTCCCTCCCGGTGGTCCAGCTTAATGCCTTCAGGGCGCGATGGTCTTCTTCCCCTGCTCTCAGACATCACATTCCGCTTCATACCGTCTTTTATTCGCTTACACTGGATTTGCCTTAACCCTGGAGGTCGACCCTGTGCAATTCCACCTGCTCCTGTTATCGCCTTTTCCTCCCTGCCTCCGCTCACCTCGAGGACTCTCCTTACATGCTTGCCCTTATGCCTCCACCCGTAACTACTCCCTCTCACCTATCGACCTTTCTTGTGCTGCTACACCATCTTTCTCTGCCGCCTGCACTCACCATAATAGCCCACTCCTCCACGGCTTTCCCTTGTACGACCTGGTCCTTGTCCCATCACCGATTTGTCGTCGTCTCCACCACCTCTGAGCTTAAGGTTGTGCTTCCTGTTGTGATTTATAATGATTCCCGATCTACCTAATGTACACTCCCCCTACCTTAATCTCTTGCTGCGAGGTGGCTCATAATTGCCGCCCCTTGTCCCTTTACTGCCTTCCTTCCTTAGCACGTTAACCACCCCGATCAGGGACTGATTTTTTTATGTTTTATCATAGCAGGTGTTGGGCTTTTTTTGGTTGAATATTTTAGGTTTGATCATAACAAGTGTTGGGTTACTTCTTCTTTTTTTCCCTTGTTTGGGTTGCATTTTGGTTTTTTAGTTGTTTTAAAAATATTGTTTTGTTCTCATTTTAAGTATTGTTATAAAAATTTCATAGAACATATTTAAAATTTCAATTTCAATTTCAATTAAAGTTATAGTTTTTATTAAACTATTAAATATAAATAATACATAATTATTTATATTAATAATTTTTAAATTTTTTAATAAATTTTATTTATTTCAGTTTATTAGTAATTAATTTTCTTGAAATTTAATAATTTTTTAACAATTTAAAACTTATTAAACTAAATTAATTATCACTCACATTATTATGTGTAACGATGTTTGTCCATCATCAAAGTTGAAATTTTGCTCATCTTGGTCAAAATAAAAAACAAAACAAAAATTAAAAATAAAAAATAAAAAAACTATACAAAACATTTAAATAATTTCGACTCATAAGAAATTATGTACCTGAAGAAATTGGATCCTTCTAACCTTACGTTAGATATGTATTTAAGATGGATCTATATCGCTATAATTAAAATAAATATAACATTTATTATATATAATAAATTACATGTACAACTATTCAATATTTATTTATGACTTAAATTAAATTTATTGAATACAATATGTGCCATGTGATGCCACAAATTAATGTGCACTATAAACCCTCTCGCATATCTATGCTGTTAAGATTTAATACCATATTTATTTAATAGGTTTTTTTATTGAACATGGCGAAGTGAAATTTAATTGCAATCACTATGACACTACCACACGCCCATTATATAGTATGTTGCTCCTTAGTTATTTGAATTTGAGATTTAATACCATATTTATTTAATAGGTTTTTTTATTGAACATGGCGAAGTGAAATTTAATTGCAATCACTATGACACTACCACACGCCCATTATATAGTATGTTGCTCCTTAGTTATTTGAATTTGTTGATTTACGTGTTAGTTTTACTATTTTTTTGTTATATTTTTTTTAAATAGAAATAAAAAATTTCATTATTTAAAGTGTATTTTTTATATATAAATTAATTATTTTAAAAACTTATATTTTTGAAGATATAAATTGATTATCTTAAAAGAAATGTTCCATGTTTATATATCTTCAATATTTAGTAAAAATTTACAATGAAGATTTACAGGTTGTCCTCATACTTTTTGTTGGCATTTCATAAATAGTTAAATTTCTTGTTTTGCTTTTGGCCACAATAGGACAACAACCACAATTCTACAAATTTTTTAGTCCAAGCAGCGAGAGAAACCTACTTTGTGGGCAAATTTCAACAAGTGTTTAAGAAGGAGTAAGTCAATTCATATATAAATTTATTTATTTTTATGTGAGAAAAAATTGTATTTATATATGGATTTAATACAATTTAAACCAAATAAAAATTAGTGTTTTTTTCTTTCAAAAAGTGAATAGAGAAATAATAACTCAAATAAAAATTTGAATATGTCCACTTTGAACTCCAAGAAATAGTGTTGTTGAAATCACCATTATTAAATGCAAATAGAAGTTGTAATGTATTTATGCTAAAACATTCAACATTTTTGCCTTTACAAATGACTGAAATAGATAGAAAAAATAGACAATTTATTGTGAATATTGAAAAAAAGTTTACCTAGACTTGAGAAATTATTAAATATTGTAAAGAATTAACAGGTATATTATTAAATATGATAAAGAATAAATACATATATTCCCTGGTTAATATCATTTCTTGAATCACTGCAAGATTAGTTTTTTAATATGGTTTTAGTTGATGAAATGAAATTCATATATACTAAATAATGTATTTTTATTATGTAGGGATTATATATCAAAAATGTCTTAAAAAAAGGGCATCAACTTTCTATCAAAAAATCCTTTGGATGGTCTACTACATCTCAAGCTTCATTGCCCGATAAAGAAGATCATGATTTTGATCTAAATGAAGATTTAGATGCCTTGGGGCATAATGAAGAATATGATATGTTGGAGCATAATGAAGAAAGTGATAAAGAATTTCATCACAGAGAACCTAGCACCCAAAAGAAAAGAAAAATGAAAGTAAAAGGAGAGTTTCGTGATCAGTGGAAAACTAAGTATAAGTGGTTGAGAGAGGCAAAACATGAAGGAAAAACAATTATGAAATGCATATATTGTGAAATGCATAAGGCAATGGGGCCATGGGGAATTGGCACTGGTTGCTCTACATTGCAGCATGATTCTATAGTTGTTCATGCTATTTCAAGCATTCATAAACGCTCACAGGCAAAGTGGATATGTGGAAATGAGAAGAAGGCAAAGTCTATTATAGAAAACATTGCATACATTGATGATATGAACAAAGAAAGAGTCATCACTACTATGAAATTAGTATATTGGATGGTGCAAGAGGATCTACCACTCTCAAAATATGAATCTCTTTGTTTGTTTACAATGTCTTTACACACGCCAAATATGCCAAAGAACAAAGATTATACATCATATACAAATCACATGGCTGCAAAATAATTCTTTTTTGCTATATCTCAGTATCTTGAAGAGCTACAAATTTCAAAAATACTAGATAGCTCTTTTTTTCATTGATGTTAGATGAAAGCACAGACCATAGTTTAGAAAAACATCTTGTGGTTTATGCAACGTTTTTAAACTCAAAAGGATTGGGTCCTCCAATTTCACACTTTTTAAAGCTCATAAATGTTTGCGATGGAAGAGGGAAAACAACTTATGATGCAATCAAACATTTAATGGAATCAAGGGGCCTTTCAAAATAAAGATTGATAGGAGTTTCCACAGATGGCGCTTCTTCAATGGTTGGTAATGAAAATGGTTTATCAATTTCTTGAAGAAAGATGTACCTAATCTTGTAGGTGTTCATTGCATTGCTCATCGTGAAGCCTTAGCCGCATCAGATGCTTGAAAAAAAATACCTGAATTATTATTTGTTGAGAAATTAGCAAATAAGGTATATTCTTGCGTGCAAAATTCTACGTAAAGAAATAGTCAACTTATTGCTCTACAAGAACTTATGCAACTTGAAACTCTTCAAGCTCTTCAAATCCATGGAGTTAGATGGCTTTCAAAGGGAAAAGCCATTGAAAGACTTGTTGTACTTACGTCTCCAATATTAACATTGTGGAAAAATGAAAGAAAAGACTCATGGTATGATAAGGCAAGAATATTTTCAGTACAATTTCGTTTACATATGCTTGCAGATATAATGTGTGAATTAAACAAGTTGAACAAGCAATTCCAAGAAGAGTACATTGATGTCATCTCTTTAGGGGCAACCATAGATGTCACGGTAAACACTTTGAAAAGGTGGTTTTTAAGAAGCCACACATTTGCAGATGGCACATGTTATTTATCTAAATTTATAGATGCCTCTAAATTTGGCTTTCTAGAAATTTGTGATAAGGAGGGGCTTGTTCACAAGCATGAATTACGATTTGTAGCAATTCCACATGCATATGTTGATTGTGTTGATATACAAAAACAATCATGGAAACTGTGTATTAAAGGTTCAATAGAAAGTTGCAAACAACTTGAAAAAGATTATGTTCAAGCTCTCGTAGAGAATTTGAATGGAAGATTCCCTGATCTTGCATTTTTCAACTCAGCAAGGTTGTTTAGCCTTGCCATTATTTAGAGGATGTTCATGGCAGAGAACGAAATTCAAAGCGTTGGCTCGAAAAGGTTTTTCAACACTTACAACATCCTTATTATCAAAGTGAAGAAAACAAAACTACATTTGATTTTGAGGCTTGTTTGAAAGAGTTGCATCTATTTGTTGACACTCTTCGTGTTAATTGTGAGGGATCATCCATGAAAGATGCATGGAGGATTTTTTATGTTACAGGGTTGCATACAAATTTTCCTAACACGTCAAAATTATGGCAAGCAATACTTACTATTCCTGCAAGTGCGATTTCTAGTGAGAGAGGATTCTCAAGACAATACATAATAAAGGATGTCCGAAGAACAAAGCTATCATTAGTTGCATTGGATGCCTTGATGCAGGAGTCTCTAATAGGGCTTGATTCATCGATGGTGGCATGGGATAGGGTAGATGACATCTCGAAAGATGCTAAAGAAAGAAGAATCTTAAATATTTAAAGGTTTTGCTTTTATTTTTATGTTTGTAATGGTGGTGTTTTGACAATTACCTCTTTTGGTGAAACTATCCAAAATTTAGTTTGTTTACATGTTGATATTGAATATACTTTTTGAACATTTACATAGTTCATACACATTATGTTTTTTGTTTGAAAACTATTTCACTACTATCATTCTTTTAATGGGATTAACATCATAGTGACTTAAATGGAAAACATGGTATGTGTGAGTGAATTATTTTTGTCAAATTTGTTGCAACAATATTAACATTCATTAATTTCATGTGAGTAATTATGAATATATATTTTTTCACTTTATAATATTATTTTTTGTTGTTTCTATACATATTTCCCAT
The DNA here is from genome assembly GCA_000404065.3 of Pinus taeda. NCBI lineage: Eukaryota > Viridiplantae > Streptophyta > Pinopsida > Pinales > Pinaceae > Pinus > Pinus taeda. Next base: position 38,693 of record APFE030490637.1, read on the forward strand.
CTATTTTATCACTATTTCAATCTTAAAAAAAAAAAAAACGGCGAAACATTTCAACAATGTGGAAAACTTGCAGAAAAGTTTGATCAACAAGGCTCAAAACAAAGTGTAGCAATGAGACTTGAGTCAAATGATACAACAAAAAATGAAAAATTTGCAACAATTATGAGTACAATTTGAAATTAGATGAAACTTGTACAAATAAATATTAAAAGTCAAATTTAAAAATGAAAACATCATAAAAAAATTCCTTGACGAGTAGAGTCACCTGTCAAATTGAACCCGTGCCACCATTCATAACCCGGGCCACCATTCCTCTTATGGAGTCGTCCTTTAAACCTAAGAAAGTTCAAATAAAGATCTAAGATAAAGAAATAGCAAGAGGGAAAAAATTATAGGGCCGACATTGATGGGTTATAACTCTTGTAACGAATCTGGCCGATGGCTCCACTTCTGGGCAGTCCTAGATTCCAATATTTTTCATCTAAAACATTTCAACCCTCATACTAACCCTCATCTAAAGGATTTAAATAACATATGTCATATGTCAGGCTGTTGACAGTTTATTCAGAAAATAATTGAACATTGTTTTCAATTTTATGAAAATTTAATACCGACACCATTTGTAAAAGCAGTAGAGGGACGAAACACGACTGGAGGTTTTTTACGTCAATCTTAAACCCCCTGAGAATAAGTATGGTATCAACGACGAATTGCAAACTAGAATTTAAAAACAACACCTTAGTGTAGTCTAAATGTGTTTAATAAGCTTTAGGCAACGTTTGATTAAAAATTATTCAAATGCAAAATTTTTAATTTCAAACCAGAATTTAAAACAACTTAGTGTCTTCTAAATGTTTAATAATTCTTAACAAGGAGGGCTGCGGGGCAGCTAGTCCCTGCCCTGTCAACAGCATGTAAAAAAAGTTCCGAAAATAGTTCTTGTGTATGAGAATAGCTCAGGGAGACAAAGTTCCGAAAATAGTTCTTGTGTATGAGAATAGCTCAGGGAGACAGCTCGACAAGGCAGTCTGCACTTGGTCGTTATATTCCTCGCTTACGCATGCACGTAACGCTCCATAACTGCACCATCTTTCGCTATGTTTATTTTTACATTTGGTCAATGCAACAAGCAAACATTGACAGCCTTGGATCATCTATTTTTAGAAATAAACGTTTGACCTACAAACAATAGTAGAATTGCATGTTGCAGCACGAAAACGTACTTAAAGAGCATCTTGTCAATATTGTCTTAGAATACTCTTGGGCCCTATTTTCGAAGATCCTTTGTACAACGACATGAAGAGGAAACTCTTCCTTTGTTATGTGTAGATTCTTTTAAAAAGGCTAAATTAATGCTCGTGTAGCTTACCTTTCTTTGTCAGTAAGATGGATACATAATGCGTATGCCGCATCGACGCATCGAAATTTATTAAGCTCAAGTATTTCACGATTTAATCTTTAGAGGTGCCATATCATTTGCAGAGAACAAGCCAACCTAGAACAGGTTGAAGTAAAAAATTGAAATGAGATGAAATCCAAGAACGGAAAGACCGTGGCAATAACTGATTCATATATTAACATTCAAGACTAAAAGCTTGTCCAATTTGACATAGTTCGTTGGTAGAGAAATAGATTTAAAACTTGGGTCCACTCAGCTAGGTTTCGCCACTCAAAAGCCTCACTAAGCCCGAGAACTGACGTTCCCCTCATGGAGCTTGACCCCACAATCAAGTGGAGCCTTCGGAACTGGGTTCATAATAGAATTTACTAATTCGATAACCGCAACTCCCTCCAGCTATGTACCAGCCAACGATACCACGTGCGTCGCATGCAAGCCATGTGGCATCGTAGCTAAACCTGAAACTCATACAGGAGGCCAGAGGACCGTGAACAAACTGAGATTTAACCAGAAGCTCAAATCACCATATCGCTTTGCTTGGCAGTGTTCTTCTGTACGTTTCTGCTTCTGTTCCCGGTGGAGGATCCAGCAGGAGGCCATTAAGATGGGATCAGACACATTTGGTTCTCTGTTGCAGGCGTCTATCAAAAGAACAGGGCAGGGAGGAATCGTGCCTGGTGAGAATTTCTTGCACCTACATCAACAGGTAACCATTAATGTATGAATGCCGATATGTCTTTAAACATTGCAGGGGACAGGCTTCTCTGTCACGTTCGATGAAGGCCAACCTGGATGTATATCGAATAATGTGATAGAAAACATGAAATTTTGCAGAGTAGTGTGCGCTGTGACCGATTTCTGACGCCCCTCGATCTGCAGGTCAGGACATTGTAGGCCTGGTTATACAAGATTTCGAAGCAAACTCTCGGAGCCTCGAAGAATCGGCGCAAATTTCAACGGCCTTATAACTGTAAGTCCGGCAAAAACCGATCCGATTGTTTGATTTCTCTGGCAATTGTTGTTGATTGTTTGATTTCTCTGGCAATTGTTGTTGAGCAGAGTAATTTTGTATCCTAGGGTAAAATATTTGCTATTTGTATAAATCTTTGAAAACAGCGTGAAAGATTATCATTTTCTTGGAAAAATTGTCTGAAATTTGCGTTATTTTTAAGATTTGGGAAGCAGTACTCTGGATTATTCTCCCGATTGCGCGAATATGGCCATCGGAAACTGGCACTTGAGGGGAATCAGTGGAGGAGAAAAGCGAAGAGTCAGCATTGCTTTAGAGATTCTGATGAGACCCAGGTTGTTGTTCCTGGATGAACCCACCAGTGGATTGGACAGGTAGAGGGATATTTGTGATTTTGTTCTTTTTCTTTGGATAATTGTTATTTTAACTAATATTTTTGGTTGTGGGGGTGAAATGGTTATTATTATTTTTGTTGTCGAACAGGAAAAAAAATATTTTGATTTTTGATTGTATATAATTTAGAGATTACATGTTCCAGAGAAGACTTTATTCATAGATTAAATCATCTCAATGTCACTTGTGCAAAAAGCAAATATCTGTATTGCAGTTTCCATGGCAGTTTCAAAAAAATTACAGACTTTACAGTGAGAGCTGAGAGCATTACTGTGTAGACCAGGAGAACAAAAACATGTATAAAAACAGAGGAAACAGAGTGCTGTGTAACAGAGTCTGCTGTTAACATTCTGAATTCAATCAGAGTGCTGTGTAACAGAGTTTGCTGTCAACATTCTGAATTCGATCCTATAAACAGCTTGCTCATAAGCCATAAATGCATTGGAACTATATTAAATAACTGAATTACCAAAATTCAACCATGAGCAAGATGGACTCAGCAAAAGCATGATGGACGAAGGCCGTTGCAGAAGCATGATGGACGAAGGCCGTTTTAAGGGAGGCAAGTAAAGTCGGTTGCCTCCATGCAAATTGACACGCCCGCCACGGCAATTTCGACACGGTGGCAAGGTGGGCATCGGGCAGCAACCATGGTTTATTAGATATCATCCGCAATAAGTATTCCTAACATTAAATGTTAGGGGATTAATGCTAAAGGAAACTTAGCATTAGTTCACGAAGCTCTTAATCACCTGTATTTTTGCGAATTTATCCTAACTTTTCAGGTTGGATACCTCGTACTGAGGCCAAATAAGACGAACATGTTTATGATTGGTTAACAGCATAAACAAATAAGAAATATTGTTTTGATTTTCGTGTCATTCGAATAAACTTTATGGTAAGTTGAAATAGTTTATTGGTTGCCGGGCCAAACTAATAACAACCGACCAAAATCGATTGCTATAGTCCCTGCCAGGCCCGGAGGGCAGGGACTAATAAGTTTTAGCCAACCTTGGAAAAATTTTAATTGCAAAATAAAATTTAAAAACAACTCAGTGTATTCTAAATGTTTTTTTCCTTTCATTTAGCATAATTTCTAATAAGTTTTACCCAACATTTGATTAAAAATTGATGGAATTGTTAATTCCGTATATATTTCATAATTTAATGGATCATGGATAATTGTTGATCTACACATGAATCTAAAGAGGATTTTCCAAATCTAAAGTTTAGTCATATAGGAATTTGTCTTTTTCTAGCTCTAAGAAGGATTCTTGAAATCAAAAGTTTAGTTGGACTATTTAAAAAAATTTTTTTTTTTTTATTATATTGAAATTGACATAGCATTCTCATATTTATTACCGGTTTACAATTTGTCGTATACTCCAGGCTTATTAACCATAAATTGTTGTGTTTTTAATATAAAAATTGATCTTCTCCCGGATGCGGGTGAAAGCTCAACCCAATAGGACGAAGCACATGCTCAGCATGCGTCGCCTCGTGCCTGTCACAGTTGGAAGCTACATGCGCCGTCAAGGAATTAAGGAAATTCGCGGGAGCTCCAGGCATTCAATCCCGAGCAGAGGGACGGTTAGAAACCACAGGGTGACTTCAATGCAGGTTCAATCCGCAACCAAGTATCGACCATTTGATAGCAGAATGACAGGAGGCCATGACATTCCTGGTCCGAGCGAATTTTACAGCAGGGGTTGGGGAAGCTGGTTAGAAGGGAATCCTGGCAATCAGGCCAAGCCTCGCCTGTGGAGGAACGCGGAAATTGCAGGGGTTGATGGCCTGCAGAGGGGAGACATTGCCCTCGAATGCATAATCATTCCGATGTTCCAACCTTGGAGGCACAATCGCTCTCGAAATCGCTTGCAGAGCTCCGCGAGGTCGTCGTTCGGCAAGCAGAAGTCTGGGAACCAGGAGGCACAATGGCAAGAACACGGGAGAGGCAGCCGAGCAGGAGGGGTCGTGGAAGAGGAGCATCTTCCCGACGCCCAGCAGGAGAGGGTCATCAACATTGTTGCTGCTGCAACTGCCACAGGAGAGCAACAGCAACACCACTGCAAGCTCAACAGCTTGTGGAGGTCGGCAGCGCGAGGGAGGGTGAGACGGGGCTTCCTGCGTTTGGTTCCGTCGTCTTCTCCTTGGGCGGAACCTCAGGGAACCCGGGCATCAACGCCCACATCTCAATTATGTTCACACAATCGCCCGATGAAGGGGAAGGCGCGGTGGCGCCACCACCTTTGCCACTAGGCGGCGAGGGAGGGGAGAAATCAGAAATGCAAGCAATGCCAACCGTGCAGCCACCTTTGCCACCAGGTGGAGAGGAAGGGGAAGCTTCAGAGGCGCAGCCAGGGCAGGAAGCAGGAGACAAGGGGAAGGAGCCTATGGAAGTTTACACGCCTTCTCTGGGGCCAGCTCCTCCGGGCTTCACCGAGGAATCGTGGAAGGCGAGATGGGAAGGCGTGGAAGAAGGCCAAGGATGGGCGCGCGTCGTGGAAGAAAAGAGCCCCTATGAGGAGGCTGAGGAGCATCTTGCTGGCCTTCGACCGCCATCAGCCCATATCCAGGAATGAAGCCATGACGAGTAATCCTATTTTGCACGTGGTTTATGTTGAATTGCTGTCTAGCGGCTACATTTTACAGTCAAACTTGGTCAGTCGCCCCTGCGTGGGCATTCATAAGTAAAGTTAGCGTAATGCTGCTCCTTGGAGCTTTTGTTTTTTGTCTATCTAGCAAAACAATGTCAATTTTGGACAAGGTTATGGTCAACCAGCTGCTGCTACCCCTGCGAGGGAGCCTCAAAACGCTGGATTTTTGTAGACACAGTACCCGTACGGGGCTTTTCCATGCTCAGCATGCGTATCAGTTGTAAAATTTCACTGCAAATATAATACAAATGCTTAGATAGTCTTTTACCGAGAAAAAAAAATATATAAAAATTGATCTTAAATTATTTTAAACTGAATAAAAATTCTTGCAAGTATATATAATCTGAAAATGGAAATAATAAAATATATTATATAATAATATAATATATGAAATTATAATAAATAATGTAATTTAATGAATGATTAAATAATTAAATATATTATTTACCAAAATAATAATAATAATATGTTATTATATTTATATTAATGCTATGCACTAGAAGAAATGAATATAAATAAATATAAATAGTAAAATAACTTTTTGAGTTATTTTCAATCTTTAAAATTTTCAATTTCCTATTAGTTTGTATTATTTTTATTGGCTTATGGAAATTTGTATGGTTATTATTATTTTAGATAAGAGATGATGTGAGAGTTAAAATATGTCAATCATGGTCAAATGTTAAATTGGTTAATCATGGTCGAATGTCAAATTGCAAAAAAGTTTGTCTCAATATGAAAATCAATCATGGTCCAGTGTCGCATTTAGATAAACATTGTCTCAATATGAAAATCAACCATGGACAACCATGGTTAACCACTGTCAATCATTATCAACCATGGGTAACCATAGTTAACCACGGTCCAATGTCACATTGTGACAAATATTGTTTGAATATGAAAATCAATAATGGTGAACCATGGTTCAAAATCGTATTCTGCCAAAGATTTTCTCAATATGTAATCAACCATGGTCAACCATGTTTATTTTAGTATTTATAATATTTATCATAGGGTTTATATACCTTGGTTTATAAAATTTATCTTAGGGCTTATCATAGGATTTTCTCAATATGGAAATCAATCATGCTCAACCATGGTCATCCATGGTCCAATGTCTTATTATGACAAAGATTGCCTGAATATGAAAATCAAGCATGGTCAACCATGGTCCAACGTCACATTTTGACAAAGTTTGTCTCGCCATTAAAATAAATTATGGTCAACCATGGTCCAATGTCACATTATGGCAAGGATTGTCTCAATATGAAAATGACCCATGGTCAACGATGTTCCAACGTAACATTCTGACAGATTGTCTTAATATGTGATTCAACCAGAGTCAACCATGGCCAATCATGGTTAACCATGTTCACATTGTGACAAAGATTATCTCTTGTACGAAGATCACATCGTCATAACCACGTTCATCCATGGTAAAACATCCAACTTTTCATTCTTACAAAGATTGTCACAATATGAAAATCCCAACAAAGAGAAGAATCCCCATTTCCAAAGAGTAGAAACCCCAATGTTTCTAAAGGTATTTTTAAAAGGGTTCACTACAAAATAATTCTTTGAATGCAAATAACTTCTAGGCGCACTGAACAAAAACATTGATTCAATTGTACATTGATTTTTTTAATCTAAAATGAAGAAAAAGAAAAAGCATGGGAGATATATTTCTGTTATCATTAAGGTAGAATCTAACAAAGAAACCATGGTCCATATAAACTGGAAAAGCAGTAAATCCAGATTCTTTGTCGGCGCATCGATTGCAACTAGCGAGAAAAATATGGTTTTTGCAATAAAACACTCCATTGTTTAAAAACAACCTAAATCTCATCAACAACGAAAGGAAGCCAATGAAATATAAGCTCTATAATCTCAAACGGTAAAACCTTCCAAATAGTTGGATCCATGAAAAAAACAACAAAATTCTTAAAAACAAAGTACATATTGCATATTATATTGCAGGAAAAAATGTTGCAATGAAAATGTTTCATTTATTACCTAATAATTATTAATATTCTAACAAAGATTACGTATATTGTAAGCCAATTATTGTTTCTCCAAAGTAAATATTGTCAAAAATATAACATTATGCAACAATTGAATAATTGAAAAAAAATATATATATATTCAATAATAAAAAATGAAAACGAGACAATGCTATCATTAACTTGTGGTAAGGAAATCAATATTTACCTTTTAAAAACATTACACTACAAAACATATCTAAGCAATTAATCTTTCCATTTCAATTTACGCACATAAATTTTATGACCCAAGATCCTTTAGCAAAGTTATAAAGAATATAAACGAATAGAATAAAAATCACACTCCAATATAATGCCAATGAAAAATGACATTATAATTTCATAATGTAATATCATTATAATTTCATTATATAGAACACCAATGTAATAAAAAACTACATTGCAATAAAAGAATAGAATAAAAATCACATTGCGATATAATCTCAACAAAAAATGACATTATAATTTCAATAACATTAGTATGTGCACCATTTCATAAATGTATGTAAAGTTGAAATTAATATTTCGTAACTCTAGTGGTTTTTCTTTCTTTATGGTCTAGTTTGTCTATATAAATTATAGAAATTATACAAAAAAAATTACATTTAAGCAATTGTAGAATTGAGGCTTCTGTGATCCATCAAATTTATAAGAAGAGTTACGGCGAAAATCACATCAAAAAGACCTTTGTCGACGCGTTTCGAACCAATTAGTGTGGTTCATCGTCAGGACAAGTTGAAGACACATATCTAGTTTAGCATGTTTAAATAGACTGACTTAGCAGAGACTCCAACGGCTATATAACGGCTAATTTGGACTCAGGTCCAAGTCAAAACTAAAATATTAAATTTAATATTCTTTTTATTTTTATTTTTTATTTTGTTTTTATACTATTGAGATTTAATGATATATAATTCTATTTTTATAAAAATTCTAAAGGTTATCTTATAAATAAAAATGAATTGTTTAATAATATACTTTTTGGTCAAAATTGATCATAATAATATAACTACGTGGTAAGTATATAGTTGTAAATTATTATTTTATTATTTTCTTTACTAAATATAAATCTAAATTTATGGTAAACGAAGAGATTACTAATCCCTGTGGTTAATTTAAAAAGTTAAGTTAAATTGTATATAATTTACTTTTTATAAAAATGTATAATATGTTAATAATAATACTATTATGGGAAAATCTAAACTCTAATAGTAATAATATATATATATATATTATTTTTAGTAGATAACACATGACAAATTGTTAAAAGATATCTAGATATACCAAACTAATTTATCGTAGATGATTAGATAACCAAATACAAGTAATAAAATGCAATAAAGATAAGAATATAACTATCTATGTACATAAAATAAATAAAATAGAACTTAGATAAATAGTAATTAACTACGTAATATTAAAGGATTTATGAAAATCATAAAATGTAATCAAGATAAGAATAAGAATCCTTGTACAATAGAACCTAGACTAAATAATACTTAACTTATGAAATAATAATGACCTTATGAATGCATTAAATAAATAACTAGCCAAGCAGGTGAAGGACCCCATCAATGCAAAAAACTCAAATAACTAAATGAAACCAAGTTAGAAAAATAACTGAAATTTTAATATATCTATATATAAGTATGTATCTAAACCTAAGAAGAATATCAATAATCATACTCATAGACTTATAAAGGGGGAAATATAATAGACATCTACCTATATCTATACATAAATTTCTATACTAGAGGAGAAAATACATGAGAATACTAAGGAGAGGAAGAGATCCAAAGAAAACAGACGAAAAAAAAAAAAAGAGGGCCGGGGGGGCAGAAAAGGGGGGGGGGGGAGAAGAAGCACTAAGAAGACAAGGCGGGGATCCAGCACCTACTTACCTTCCAACCATCATCTCTGTTGAGATTGATAGGCCTTTTTTTCAATTTCTATAGCTTCCCTTAACTTACGATGACGGAACTGAGCCACCTTGGCAATAACTTTGGCCTCCTCTATACAGACATGATGCATGGTCTTGTCCACATGCTCAGCTAAGGCTGAAGACTTTGTTCTTCCATGTCTCAGGTCAGCAGCATGTTCACAGATTCTTTGATGGATGGATCGTCATGTTTCTCCTATATAGGGCGTCCCACATGAGCAAGGAATCAAATAAACCCCCTTCATGTCCATAGGGTTAACAGGATCTTTTACAGACCGAAGGGAATTGCGAATGGTTTTGAGGGGCCTGAAGGTTGAGGGAATATCAAACCTTCTGAGGATCCGTGCAATCTTATCTGTGGTCCCTTGGATATAGGGCAGATGGACACCTATATGGCGTTCCTTAGGCTCTTTCTTCTTAGTCGCATTTCTGGAGGCTATAAGGAAAGCTTTCCGACCTAGGTGCCTACTATATCCGTTTTCCACAAAGACATCAAGGAGGTGGGATCTCTCTCTATCCAGGCTCTCATCGTCAGAAATCCTGAGGGCCCGAGTAGCTAGGGTGTTAAGAACCCCCATCTTCTGAGCCGGGAAATGGTGGGAATCGTCGTGAAGATACTGCTCCGTGTGAGTTTTCTTACGAAACACAGAGTGGGCGAGAGAGCCGTCCTCCTTCTTAGAAATAAGAATATCCAGGAAAGGGAGGCTACCATTGACCTCTTTTTCCATGGTGAACTGAATAGCTGAGGACTGGCCATTGAGGTGATTAAAGAAGTGATCCAGCTCCTCATGGCCATGGGACCAGATGACATTCGTGTCATCTACATACCTTTTCCAAAGCTTTGAAGGAAGACGAGCCGAGGCTAGAGCTTTGGCTTCGAAATCTTCCATAAACAGATTTGCCACAATCAGGGAGAGGGGGGAACCCATGGCAACACCACAGGTCTGCTCAAAGAACTCTCCCTCTAAACAAAAGAACGTGGAAGTGAGGCATACCTCAACCAGATGGGCTGTATCTGGATCTGTTAAGCGATATATCACTTCCAAGGCCTCTTTTATAGGGATGCAAGTGTACAATGAGACCACATCAAAGCTAACCAGAATGTCATCAGGCTCAAGCTTAATGTCCTTGAGATCCTTGATGAAGGATGCCGAGTCCTTCACGAAGGACTCAGTGCGGCCAACCAGGGGCTTAAGCTTAAGAGCCAAAAGCTTGGCTAGAAGGTAGGTCGGCCCCCCGATGGTGTTGACGATAGGCCTCAGAGGTGCTCCTTCCTTATGAATTTAGGCACCCCATAGATTCTGGGAGCAATGGGATTGCTCTCAATGAGTTTACGGGACAGGGAACTCACCGAGTTACTAGACTTGATGGCGAGAGCCACTGTCTTAGAGACCTTCTTCAGAGGGTTCTTGACAAGTTTTTTATAACTGCTACTGTTGTGAAGATGATCTAACATCTTCTTACGGTAATCTTCTTTGTTGAGGATGATCGTCGCCCCTCCTTTGTCCGCCTTAAGGACCACAATATCTTCATTCTGATTTAAGGACTTCAAGGCACATAACTCTTCCTTGCTGAGGTTCCTCCGAGGGGGTTTAGCCTTCCTGAGGATGACAGCACAATCCTGCTTGATAGTGTCCTTAATATTATCAGACAGATCTTTAAGTCCCTGCTCTACGTCGCAAATAATGTCATCTACAGTGATCTTTCTAGGGGCAAGGGCAAAGTTTAAGCCCTTGCTTAAAAGACTAAAAACTTCAGGGGAGCCCGAAGGTCTTGGTCAAAGATTCGATCAAAATGGTCTCGCCTTCTGGATCGTGCTTGCCCTCGGGAGATATGGGGGTTACCAGTCATAGAGTCTCAAGCCGGGAGCCCATAGATCCTAATCATTCGCCATGTTGTGGAGCACCTGCGGACGGTTCAAGACTCGCCCACGAGAACTGTCGGTTTTCGTGCAAGATGAACAGCGGCAGCAATGATCGCTTGGATGTGGCAATGAAGGTAAGTCGCCGCAGCAGGTTCGGTTATGACAATAATCCTCTCGGTAATGATTATAAACATCAGGACGCGATTCTAAGTAGTAGGTTAAGTAAAGGTAGTAAGGGCTTTTTAAGTAACAAGGATCATAATATATTTAACAGCGCTATGAAAGGCCCGAGTAAGGATCTATATAAAAACAAAGATGGCAATATCATTAAAAGCGTTAACAAAAATAAAGGTGAATGTAGTATTAATTGGATTAATTTAGATAATAAGCTATATGAAGGCATTATTGATAGGAGCAATTTATGTAATAAAGGCATTAATAATTTGAATTATTTACATATTAACGAAAATGAAGATATAGACATTAATAATGCAGTAGTCTATAACGCGACTTTTTGAAAGCCTTTCCGGCGGATTTTTCCAGTCAAAATCCGGCAGCAATTCATTGGAATCCCAAGTTTGATAGCTAGTTTCTGCACAATCAATGGCTCCCAGGGGTTTTTCAGGTCGCTGAATCCAAATATGCAGTTAAAAAACCATTTTAACTGCTAAAAATCAAGATTTAACCTCATTTCTTCCGCCGGATTCCGTCACCGGAATCTCCAAAAAGTCGCATTATAGACAACTCCATTAATAATAATCGATGCAACACAAACAACATCAATTTGGAAAGCATTAACGATATTAATATTAATACTAAAGTATATAATAATAGGAGCATTAATAATATGGAAGGCATTAACGATATTAGTATTAATACTAAAGTATATAATAATAGGAGCATTAATAATATGGAAGGCATTAACGATATGGATATAAATACTAAGGTATATAATAATATAAGCATTAATAATAAGGACACTAATAGTAAGTTATATAATAGTAAGATGATTTTTAATAATATTAATATCAAGAATAATTTAGGTAATATCAATAGTAAAGTTGGTGAAAATAAGTGTTGCTTTAGCGATAGGGATTTAAGTAAGAGTAGTTTAGGTCATGATGACATTATTAATCCAGACCTCAGTAATGAGTATGAGGAGCTTAGCAAAAAGGTCTCTCGTCCCTCATCCTGGTATAGTAAGGTCGTTAACCTTTCAAGCTTTTCTTTCTCCCCTGAAGTTTTTAGTCTTTTAAGCAAAGGCTTAAACTTTGCCCTTGCCCCTAGAAAGATCCCTGTAGATGACATTATTTGCGACGTAGAGCAGGGAATTAAAGATCTGCCTGATAATATTAAGGACACTATCAGGCAGGATTGTGCTGTCATCCTCAAGAAGGCTAAACCCCCTCGGAGGAACCTCAGCAAGGAAGAGTTTTGTGCCTTGAAGTCCTTAAATCAGAATGAAGATATTGTGGTCCTTAAGGCGTACAAAGGAGGGGCGACGGTCATCCTCAACAAAGAAGATTACCG
>APFE030490641.1:23078-79851 GCA_000404065.3 Pinus taeda
TTCTATGGGGCTCAATAGTAACAATATGGGCACTACATGGGTACATCAATATAATAAGTGGGTTGTACTAATAACAATAAGGGGTTACTCTAGTAGTATAGGGGTCTAACAGTTGGTTAGAGGAGAAACACAATGATAAAACACATGAGATAGGACTCTAGGAGTCAAACCTTCCCCACTATATCTTTCCTGTGGCCATTCAAGCCCCGGAATTCACTGGGAGATACGAATATTGCTATGTCCCTACTCAAAGAGCTATAATTGCACCTACAGGTGACATCCTTTTCATCATTATAGCAAAATCAATTGACAAAATGATGATGGCCCCTTCTGTGAAAATGTTGCCCCTTTCTCCCTAGAAGCCCTCACCCAACTTTATCAAAAGATGGATTTTTGAAATTTTCCTTCCAAAAAATGCCCAATTGGCCAAGAAAAATCCCCCTTAACCTTCCAATATTTTCCCTGACCAGTCCAAACAAATTATTTATATCCTTTCTCACATTCTAGGCTACCATTCTGATTAGTGGGTGGATGAGCCTATTTTAGGATTTCTTTCCACATTTTCCACAAAAAACAAGCCCTCTATTGTTTTTTATTTTAGTCAATTATTGGCTGAAAATATCCATGAGTGGTTCATCAAGTTTCCTACAAAGAAGGTCATCAGCTACACAGTGTACATGTTCATCTATTACCAATCAGAAAAATTCAGTTTTTCCTTGCAGAAATTGGATGATGCAAGTGACCAACAACCAGTGATATTTTGGACATCACTAGTCATGAAAGAACAACAAGAATTCACCTACAAGTACTTTGTAGAAGACTTTTTTCATCTAGATATGAACATTATCTATAGTACAATGCAGTCTAGGATGAGTGAGGAGATCAAATGAATACTATGTATATCAGACCAAGCCAAGACTGAAGATTGGTACCTGTACCAAAATTATACAGAGATCAAAGTCTATGGATGTGAATTGGTCCCCTACAAGCTTCCCAAGTACCTCCCAGTGAGGATATTTTCACTATAATATGTCAAGAAAATGTTAAAATCAAATGAGATTCACTTTGTAGTAGCAAAAAAGAAGGCACAATTCAGGATCAAAACACAAGTAGGCCTATTTGTCTACAACACAAGAACTGTAGGGAAGGAGGACAGCAAGATATTGATGGAGATGAAGTTCAACTTGAGCTTCACCTGGTATTATGACCCCTGTGGCATCATTTCAAAACTTGAATTGAACAATAAGAACACTCCTTACATTCATACTTCGAGGCCATAGATAGAACCGTATGATAATTAGTTGGAGTGGGCAGAAAATACCCTGTAGGAAGATGAAGAGTAGTTGGTTTCCACTTCTAGTTTATAAAATCCTGTTCCTCAGGATAAATACAACAAAATACAAAGAGAGGAAGGGTCTTCATATACAACTGGGGAGAAGCTAGAGAATTTAGAATCAGTTACAGGAAAAGGCCCAAGGTGACTCACAAACTAGAGGTAGACAAAGAAATGGAAGAGAAAGTAGATATCATTATCACTGATTCTCCACTAGCAACCATGAAGTTCACTACTTCTCCTTCTGAACCTTCATCTTCACAGGGTCATAAGGAGACCAAGATGGAAACACACAGTGTCTAGACAGAGAAGGAGAAAATAGTGTTTGATAGGTATAGAGAAATAAGTCTCAAGAATGAGATATTGAAGACTAGCACCTACAACCAATTCTCGAAGTAGACTTCCAATTAACAAAGAAGAATTCTATCAGTATTTGATACTGAACATGGAAAATGTAGATGGCCTTTCTTGAGGCCCAGACTTCACAACCTAAATCAAAAACTAACTACAAGAGCACCACCTTTGAGTTCAGCACAAGGATATACATCCCATTGATCAAACGGAGATTCACAAACAAACTAGTGAGATGATATCCTCCACTCTCACTAACACTGCCATGTATTTATCCAAATTGCAAGTCTCCTTTTCAAATGTACAGTCACAATTGAAGATGGAGAAGGTCTCATCCTTGGCCAAAGACATCAGGATCAAGTCTTTAGAAGGCTTGGTGATCAAGATAGGGTATGACCCTAAGGATGTTATTGCTGTTGAAGAAACTATTAAGAATAAAAACTTGGAATTTCAGCATTGAGGAAACAACTCAAGCTACTAGCTACAAAGGATCCAATGACCAAGGACATTACAGAAGGTGAAGCTTAGAAATATGACATGATGAAACTGCTTATTGATCAAAACATACAAATTAGGCAAATGGAAGTAGAGTTAGAAAAGATGATAAGTGAGAAGGAAGACAACTTGAAGATGGACATTGTTACCTTGGATGTTGTGCCTCTTTCTTAACTGCCTTCCACAGGAACAACTACTGTAGCTTCCACTTCTACTCAAACTCCCAATGCTGAAAAAGTATCACAGACAATGCAAAACATGTCCTTGCAATCAAAGGAGATTGAGACCTTATAAAGCCAACTTAAAGCTATGGAAGTCCAGAAGGCTAAAAGTTGAAGCTGCTCGGGCTATTGAACTGGAAAAAAATCAGAGACTTCTGGAAAAAATGCACCAGGTAGAGAGAGACACTTCTATTGGCCAGACCTTGGCCCAAGCCAAGGAAAAAATCTAAATGAACATACTTGACTCAATGGATGAGATTTGGCCTTCTATTCATATTATATTTGAACAGAAAGATTTAATCGAGAAGGCCACTGAGACCATTGTACAAGGAAGGAAAAATCTCAGAGAAATGTCAACTGAAGTTGCAAATATTATCAGGTTCTTAAATTCAAAGTCTAGATATGAGCTGGAGGAAGTGGGAGTTAGTGTTAGAACTACCACCATTCTGGAGTTCAAGAAGGTCTTGACTAAGAGGAATCTTATTGACTAGTTGGAGGAAAGGTGTAAGACCTTGGATTTATAGGTAAACAAATTCACAAATAGGATTGAGGGCTTAATGTAGAAGGGACTTCCCAAAATCTATGTCATTAATGATAAGCTGATCACTCAGGAGGACTACATCCAGGAAATGAAAGAGGTAGCCAAACACATCATCAAGTTAAGTGGAATCAAAGGGAGTATGATAAGGAAATATTTTCTGGAGACCATGTCAAATGACTTACATGTGCAGAATTAAGTAAAACACATTTTTACTGTGAAGCCACCTTTTGCTAAGTATATAGAGGTAGATGAAATCTACCGCAGGGTGAAAAAGTTAACAGTGCTAGATGAAAAGAGATGGGAAGAGTTACTTAATTTACTAGACTAAGAAGTAACTCAAGAGCAGTGAAATTTTTCACCAGTGCAGCAGCCAATGCAATTTTCAGTTCAACATCGCATTCCATTTTGAATGACTCAACAACAAAAGCCACCCAAACAGGGCCACCGCTTTCCTCAACAAGCTATGTGGCCTATTCTTTTGCCAAGATTAGATGATATTAGTTTGTAATTAGGCTAATAATACACTGTCGGTTTGAAACTATTTTTGTAAAGCATTATTGTAATTTTTATTATAAATACCTCATTATTTGAAGTATTAGTGTTGATTTCCGAATGTAATTTCTGCTACATATTGTAATATTGAAGTACTTGGAGCATTAATAATACAAGGACTTTTATAGGATTCATGTGGTGTCCTAAATGATGATGTGTTTCTAGTCTTAATCTGTTTAAACGTTGTTATCTCTTTCCTCTATTTTTCTAAATCTGAATTAATCAAAAGAAACTATGATAAATAGGGTTCATTGTCAAGAGTGCCCTATTTTGGCTATTGTTAATTTTAATGTTTTCTACTGAAGTAAGGATAAATAATTATTTATTTCTCTTTGTAATTCTCTACTGAATCTTACATTTATGTTTTTCCACCACCCATTTAACCTATGAAAAGATCCATTTACTACAACCTAGTTTTCCCTATGAGAACTCCTTTAAAAATTGATGAAAAAACTCCAGTTTTAGTTTATCGACTCCATAGCCCAATGGAATTATAACACTCAAATCAACCAAGCCAATCAATCAAAACAGAAAGCACAAAAATATCTAGCCTAAAATTCACATTAAAAACAAAGCTAAATCTTATAGACAAATCCCTCTTTGAAGCTGGTAGGGCTAGATCCCAGCTTCCAAAGTTGGTTTGATGTTGTCAAATGTGTTTACTCCCTCAATCTCAAAAATACAGAACGACAACACCTGGAACAAACATTGACTGGACTCACTTGGACTTTTCGCAGGGTAATCTTCGCTCGAGATGGAAAAAGTGAAGTTACTTGCACCAAATTGTTTTATTAAATAAGTTTTCAATGCAACTGTTTCCACTCATGCATATCTGGTAAAGTGCATGAGCAACCTAATATGATATGCATATAGACGAGAGAACCTCCCCTCACAGCTGAAGTATTTCATGATCAATTTCATGAGTGGAGCATACTCATCTTTCAAATATCTGAATGGAAAGACTCTTGTGAGCTGCCTCAAGAATCTGGCCTTGCATCATAGTGTTGCCTATCCACCTTATTTTTCTTGTGCCACTCTTCTCCAACATTCAATATGCAGGTTTCCACTAAGATAGTTCCAGGTGTCAATGTGAAGGTGACCCCGGCCAAAATAGACTGACCTCCATGTAGGTGAAGCACAAAAAGACGGGCCAACTCATGATGAGCTCTAACATTAGCCACCCTTTGACAAAATTCAAAACATGATAGATGCTGGAAACATGACATGGGAAGAGGGCATGCTTGCAATTCAGTGAGGGTAGTTGGCTCACCCCTAACATGCTTGCCACTCTTGTGACGTCTCCTGGGAGCCTGTTCTTCCGAGGATGAATCAATCTATGTCTCCATCTCATACTCTGATTAATGCTCAGATGCTGTGACTGCTGTGTGTACTGTACTTGGGCTGCCCTTTGATGATGGTGTGAAACTAGGTGCTGTTGTGATATCTGCCACCAAGGGGAACAATGAAACAAGGGAGTATTAGGAATGGAGTAATATGATGGGAATAGGGGTTATGGGGAGAAGTTTGTTTAGGGATATGTAGGGGGTTTGGGTATTTGAAAGGGTAGGATTTTGGGGTTTTGACAAGGTAAGGTTTTGGGAAGTTATGTTGACAAATAAGAGGATGGGATAGGGAATAGGGTTTGGTAGTGTTTTAGGGTAGGGATAATAGGAAAAATGAGAAAGGGGGATGGGGAAAAATGGCAAGCAAGGGAAAAATGAGGAGTGAAAATGGAACCTTGGCACTAACACCACAATTTTGCAACCCTAGCCACCATAGTTTTGATGTTTTTTGAGTGGTTGGTTTTATGAGTTTTTTGGCAATTAACCATAGCCAAGAACCACCATATCATTCATAAAATTTGATGATCAAGCCGTGATATAGAACCTACCTGTCAATTTGAGGGCTTCACAAGAAATTTGAGGAAATTTGGCACGATTTCGGCGCTTTGTGGGTGTGTGCCATGCCCTGGGTGTGCGCCGCACCCATTGAAAATTTGCACTGTGGGGTGGCTCTGTGTGCACGGCACCCTGTGTGTGCGCGCACCCCTTTGTGTGCGCCCCGCACCCTGGAAACTGCTTCCAACTTCAATCCAAACACACACTTTACCTCTCAAACACCTTGCTATGTTTCTTAAAACCTTGATTAGCACAATGAATTTGATTTTGGTGGAAACTTGTATATAAAGGCTTTGAAGTCATGGGTTTAATTTTTTCCTCTTCAAAAACCCATTTTGTTAATGTTGTGTTTTGACACTTTTTCACTGACTTAAAACAATACTGCATTTCACTTTTCCCTTGAAATTTTAGCTCAAATGATAAAAATTTTGGCGCTCTTTGCAGGGATTGCACGATAGGGCATTTGGCAACGGAAACCATGACTGCACCTAAGAAATCAACTGACAACTTTTTTAAAATTTTTATCACCAATGACACTGTTTGAATTTTCTTCAAAACAGAGTTTTGAAGAGTTGAAGTCTATCCACATGACGATGAAATTATCTGAATCATAACTCTATAAGGGCCTCACTCTGGCTTGCATGGATTTATTGGACATGGTTGAAGACCAAATTGATTTAATCCCTATACCTAATGATCCAAAATTACTTTTGTCCATTAAAGGACCAGACCTTGACTGTCATGAAATTTGGTGATTATTGACAAAAGACCTAAGCCAGCAGGTGCCAGACATGAGGGGAAATTACTAGCATGACCTTTTCTATCAAATTATGGCATGCCCCTAGCAGAATGCAGCTGAGTGAATGGAGCGGGACTCCTAAAAATGAAATGCATAAAGAGTTTTGATCTCTAATGGAGGACTGACCAAACCGACTCTAACACCTCTAAAACTTAGGAAACCAATTCATTGCAGCTCAAAACCACTTGGAACTTGATGTATCTACCCTATAAGATGATTTCCATCTATACTTACATCAAATACATCATTTACCATGCATACATTTGCCTAGACAAGAATAAAAGTCAACCACTAAAGAAACTATGCGAAATTTTGAGTTTTAGGCAAAATTGACAAACTCTGCCTGATATGTATTTCCCTGAGCCTTATGTGTAGCGCCACTTTAGGGAAGCGTTTGGAGGCCTTACACTCATCCATATCAGGCTCAAGATAGCTTGTTGGAACACTCTGCTTGTCTAGTTTCTAGAAAACTTTTAATTTTCTTATTTGGAGTTGATTTGCCCCTTCAAACATCAATTCCCCAAAGACTGCATCCTATGGGTCCAAAAAGTGGCAGAGAAGGCATTTTGCGAGTATTGTTTGCTCTTTTGGTGGCCCAGATATTCTCCAAAATTGGTGAAACTTTCTAGGTTTACTTATTTTTTATGTTGAATCCAAATCTATAAGCCATTTTTCAAAAGTATGTACCAATTTAATGCGCAGCGCCGGTGGTGCTGCGCATTAGCTAGAATTTCCCGTGTTTCTATTTTCAAAAATGAAAAATGACAAAAAGTTTCCAAAATTTCCTCAAATTTGGTAAGAGGAAACCTCATTAAGTTCTTTGCTGAGCTAATGAAGCTTTAGCCAAGATTTCAAGTTTATCATGTTCTTTCGTCGCCCTCAAGGCTCTCCTTAACTTAGCTTTTAGCCTCTTTACCCTTGTTTTGCAAATCTTGTTCCAAGTTAAGTGATGATAGGCCATATGGCACAACATTCTCTTCTCTTTGTTTGCCTTCTGAAGCAACTTCTCAAGGTGAATGCTCACCCTTTCCAACCATATCTCTCGGTCATTCTCAATTTCTTGCTCAAGAGAGGTCATCTCGGTCTTTGCTTTCTTTTCCTCTTGCCTATCTTCCCTAATAATCTGCAGTTCCATAATAGCTTGCTTATCTGTCAATTGTTTGTTTTCCTACTCAAGATAGTTGATGATCCATTTGGCCCTATTAAGGTTAAGTGATAAGGCTTGTATTTTAACCTCCTTCTCTTTGATAATCATGTCCTTAAGTCTTGAGATTTGAGAGCCCAAATCAGTGACATCCTCCTCAATCAAAATAAACCCTCTTTCTTTCCCTTCATTAGGGATCTCCTCATGCATCTTTTGCTTTCGTTTATCTCTGCCCTTCTATTGTTTCCCAACATGTAGCTGTTTAGATGGAGAAGAAGGCAAAGCCCCTTCCACTCTAGGTGGAGATAGCATTTGTCTGTGGTCTATAGATGAAGGCGAGACCCCTTCCACTCCTTGTGGATATAGTACTCGCTTGGCAGCTGCAAAGAGCATCCTAGTGCCTCTTTCATAGGTAACAAACACAGGAACCTCCTCTATTTTATTTTCAGGCTCCTTTTGTTGCCTAGAAGGTTCACCTTCCTCTTGGAGATCTGAAAATATTTGAGGCCCCTTGAAGCACTCATGGGCAATGAAACTTTCCCATGGCATTCCAAACTGAGTGAGCTGATGCAAAACAATAATTTTGATGACAGAAAAATAATAAATTCTATTGAGTTGCTGTGGATATGGTTTTCTCTTTGCAATCACTGTCATCCTCTCTATGTTTTTGCATATAAAATAAGGGATGCTCATCATTCTAACCCTAGTAAAGTGCATGAGAAATCCGATGTGGTAGGCATAAAGTCTGGAGAACCTACCCTCACATGTAAAGTATTTAATGATAGATTTCATGAGTGGAATATACCAGTCCTCTAGGAATTTAAAAGTAAACACCCTACTGAGTTTTCCATGGTACTTGGCCTTGATATAAGGCTCATAATGCTGCTTACTAATATTTTTCATTTTGTTCCACTTTTCCCCTACATCTGGAATTCTTTTGGCCTTCGCAATGATAGTTGGTGAAAGAGTGAATTTTATCCCAGCAAGATGTACCATATTGTTATCCATGTTTATCACAAACTGCCTTGCTAACTCATGGTGAAATTTGACCCTCTCAACCATTTCACAAAACTCAAAACATGACTAATATCTGAAACATGTGATGGATAGTGGGAAAGCAAGGAGTTCACTCATGCTGATAGGTTCATCCCTGATGAATTTTCCACCTTTGTGAGGTTTCCTTTGCTGCAAATATATTTCTCTTGAGCTATCACTAGGAGTGTCTTCTTGAAAATCTAATTCACTTCCTCTTTCCATGCTTGTCTCTATGAGATAATGTAGTGATGATATGGTGAATGATGGATAATAGGTGGGAAAAAAAGGTGAGTATGAAGATATTTTGTAAATGGAACAACAGTAATGAGATGAGGTAGGGGAATGAAGGGGAAGATTTGGGGAGCTATGGTTTTGATATATGAGGGACTTAGGGTTTGATAAAGGGGATTAGTTTCTTAGGGAAAATAGGGAAAGGGATAATAGAATCAAGGGGTTGTTTTAGTGAAATGAAGTTGGGAAAAGGGACAAGGGATTGTAATGATGTGAAGGTTTTGCAATGATGTTAAATAGAGGATGGAGGCAAGCTAGGGTTTGACCTTTAGGAAGCAAAAAGCATGAACCAAACATGAAAAACCTTATTTTTCAGCTTAGGATGTATTGACACTTACATGTTAGGAGGTGAATGTAGCATTTGGGAGGATTTTAGATGAATTTGTGTGATTTTGAAGTCTCACTCACCAATGCGCAGTGCCTACCTGATGCGTAGCACTATTGTATTTTTACACAGGAAAAAGCTACCTAATGCGCAGCGCCCCTCTGATGCACAACGCCGACCCTCTGATGCATAGTGTCAGGCAAAATTGTTGCAAATTTCGGGTTTTCTTCCTCCTTTGGTCAATCTTCCCTCAAAATGCGATTTTGGCTCTCCACTTGACTTTTTGCGCAATGGAATGACTTTCTAGCATGAATTTGCTTTATATACCATACACTTTAATTTTTGTTCATTTCCAACCCACTTTTCTAAAGTCTTAGTCACTTTTATAAAAACTTTGTTTTTCAGTTTGAAGTTTGACTCCTTTTCTTGGCAATTTGATGAACTGATGTCTTGATTCTTTTTCTTTTGTAGTGGTAGGAATTGGCAAGGTGACCAGGAACATTTGTTGAGTGCTTATTACATATAGAAACAATTAAATTACATGAAATTTTACAAAAATGGAAAAACTTTGTTTTCACCTCAAAATAGATTTTTGGTGTGAAAAAGATTTATTGACCATATTAGAAGTAAAATTATGAATTTATGAACCTTCATGTGCCTACTGACCTCTTTATTTGAGCATGATTGACAAACCACTAAGACCTAATGGAACTAAACCCTAGGACTAGCTGTTATACATGAAATGAAACAGGATGACTATGAATGACTAAAAAAAATGTGTAAATAGGTCAGCAGGTGGATGTCACGAAGGAAATTGACATGAAACCACTACCATTAGTTGATCCATGACCTAATGGAATGCAGTTGATCGAATGAGAAACATAATATACATGCAAAAGAGCAATTTGATCTTCGATGGAAGTGTGAACACACTGACACTAACACATTCTAACAGAATTATTATCAGTTATTATTTAGTAAGGGGAGTTGCTTTATTATTATTATTTATTTTTTGTTAAAATATTTTGTTAATTAATTTATTGGAGGAATAGATTTTTCTTTTCAAATATATCTATTTTAAATTAACAATTTAAGGATATTTTATTTATATTTTAAATTAAATATTTATTAATTTATAATAAATTAATAATATAAATGTTTCAAACAATTTTAAAGGTTGAAATGATAATTTATATTAAAAAATTGTAATATAAGTAACTCAAAAAAAAAGAGATATTCCCACAAATTATCATGCCCATTCAACCTATAGCCATCTATATCATCACAGGATCAAATTCAAAGTGTTGGTTAATGTATAATGCAGTAGAAGAGCACTTGACCCATATGATCATGTTCTATTCTCCATTGATCCTACTTCAAATTACAATCCAAATTTGAATTACAACCAAAGGTAAAAATTAAGGTAAAGTTAGTGTAATTTTCTTGATTTATTGAGGTAACTAACAAGAGTCGATTTGGATGGTGGATACTGCTAAGGAGGATGGCGATCATTCCGAGCAATGGATACGGTTAAGCACCACCCTTACCCTCTGTAACCGTCAGATCCTTGTAGACAAGTTGTCATTATCCGCTACCTGTTGGCTACCCTCCTTGCCTTCTGTTGACATCAACATTTACAGTTATCCTTGGGTTTGCTATAGCATGGAGGATATGGAATTAGAGGAGGTGGATTATTCCACTAACCATAACCCCGATATCCCTATTTTTAGAAGCACTAACCCTATGCCGACTGTAACTACTCTCCCGAAATAATTTGTTACGTTTCGCTCTGTCTCTACTCCCATCATTACTTTGCCAAGGCCGCCTTCATCCAACCTCCCCTTCGCTACCCTCTCCATTGACTCGTTGTGGTGAAGTAAAATTATAAGTGTGGACACGAACAAATTCCTCTAGCCCGATAATGGGTCTAGCCATAACATATACATTCTATTGAAGACTTCCTTAGGTTAGAATCAATCAAGAGGGCATACCTCTTGGTCACTTATCTTGCTTGATGGTGTCCTCGCTTGCTCACTTCAGCAATCTCTCGCTTCCTTCTTCAAGTTCCTAAAATAAGTAAACAACAACAACACACAAACATAATAATAGACAAATTGCAATTCAACCTACTTAATGAGTCAAGAAGCATCAAGACACGAATATATAATATTACAAAACATGTAGGAAATCAATCGATAGTTTCATATATTAATATCAAAGAGAGATTACAACCATTTGTCTTGACGTCACAGTCTTCCTCTGACAAGACCAGGTTCCCACGCACTTTTTCTAGCATTCCATGATGGCTTCAAACAACAATAGTTTAAAGGATCTTCCCTTTAAACTTCACTCCAAACTAAACACACTTCTCCCTCACACAACTAGATGGCTACAACTAGTAATAGCTTTCTTGTCTAATCAAAATAGTATACTCACACTCAGCCAACACTCTAACTAGCTTGTGCTTGGGAAGAAGGGAGGTTTATATAGGAAATATGGATGGGAAATGGATCCTCTTCTCATGGGAGAAGGACTTATCACTTGAGGTAGTTCCATCATTATAGGGGAAATGAGCCCAAACTGTCATCGTCTACCCCATCTGGCCAAACCATTTACCAGACTTTTGTTACAAAGCTTCTAGAATGGAATCTTTGGCTCTAATTTAAAAAACTTTCCATAACAAGACTAACACAAATGGAACACAGCTTAGTCGCACCAAACGGTACGGGGAATAGTGCTAATATTTGCACATCAGCGTAGGGGAGACAAAGGTCATTAGTTCCGGTCTTGTAAACTGAGAAAAACAAAAGTTTCAAGGGAAATGATGCACAAGGGAATTGATCTACTCATGAAGAGGGACACAATGGGAGTTTCTTCATGAAGGAAAAGCATGTGGGTTTCACTATAAAGTTCCTCCAGGATCGAGGAATGGGGAGTACAAGGATAGTGACAAAATTTTGTGTAACAGATGCCCCCTAAAGCGTGAAGGCCGAGCCATAGTGAGGGATGAAATGCTTTATAAATCAGTGCAGAGAATCAATCCTCCATTGAAAAACCTGCGAACAAGTACATATACATATACATAAATTGAGATCTCTGTCAAATGATACATGAATCATGGCATGAACGCAACCATCTAGAGAATTATCATGTAAATGGATCTAGGTATGGGTGCAACAATCTGTCAAAGAGGATCATAATGAAACCAAGGTATGGTTGCAACCATCCAATAATGAGAAGGATCACATATGATAACTCATGGTCTAGTCACAACTAGCCATCTGAAAGAGACATGCATATCATCATAACCATGTCACATCAATTCACAACATGGACTTATGTGATTTGAGTCCAGGGTCTTGCGCTCCAACATGAGCCAATCAAAGTACAAATTCTAGCATGCAAATAGATGTGTTAACATTGAACATGATAGAAATTTGCTTGATTACTAGTGAATGATGTAAACTGTTAACAAGCGCGAGAGAAACCACCAATAATGGCAATGGCCCTCAAGGCACTATCGACACAATTCACGAAATGTGAATATAGGAACTGAAGTCAAACACTCGTGAAATCACTCGATCAAAAAATAATGATGTGAACTTATCGTCGAGTGTGAAGAAATTGTAATTAAGGCATGCAAGCTCTAAAGTAATGGAAGGGAGTCTCTCGGTCAACTTCCTAGATAATGAGTTGAAGTCAACAGAAAGCGACCATGTTGAAGGAGGGCCATAATGTGAACTTGTCGTCGAGTGCGAAGAACTTTCCATTAAGGCATACAAGCTCTAAGGTACTGGAAGGGAGTGTCTCAGTCAACTTCCCAGATAATGATTTGAAGTTGATAGAAAGTGACCATGTCGAAGGAGGGCCATAATGAATCCCACATCATTGACATGAGACGAGAGGATGCAAAATGATTTTTGGATGATACAGAGAAACAGAGGTAAGTGTAACTATAGAAGGGAAACTCTTGAACATATCGGCAACACAACTGGAAGTTTGGCAGATTTTGGATCCATAGGATTGGTGGTCATGATGACATGGCAGAGATAAAATGGAAGGAAAATATGAATGGCCTAAACCTAGGAAGGTCAACAATACTAAGGAGGATGTCCCAACCTGACACAAAGAAAAGAGTGTCATGTTCAAGAATAAGTTGTCGACACAACTCGATAGATTTTTAAATTTTCCCCCACCATTTCTGGCGAGTGCCCCAATTATTTTTTAATCGCAATCTTGAAGGGGATAGCATATGCTTACACTGTAAGTTCATCCTTCAGACGAATCCAACCTAGTAAGTTTAACAAGCCCTAGGAAGGAGAAGCTTTTGTTCATCATGGTGACGAATCCGATGTCATTTAATAGTTTAACGAGTCCAACAAAGGTGTAACTTACTATCTTTTTCTTGTTTAGAGAGTTTGAAAAAGACATGTAAAAGAGAACTCCACATGGTCCCTTTTCATAAATTTGTGTCTCTCAAGCCTGAAAAGATAGAAAAGAATACTTGAGAGAACCATTTGACCATTTCAGTCAAGGAGTACCTTTTTCGTAAATAGTTCCTCCCAACCCGAAAAAAGGGTAAACTTATATTGGGCACACGACGTTTCACATCCATTAATGATTTTGAAATGACAAGGGCTCAACCATATTTTCGATTTTAAAGGGTCAGAAAGAGTTGAAAGCGGACCACTTGTTTTTATTCTTTTTAACGACTCAAAAAGGGAAAAATACTCGACAATCTTTTCATATGAGTTTAATGAGTCGAGAAAAGAACTGAAGTGTGACTCATCACCATCATCCAACATCCAACACCTATCACTACACAAGCAAGACAAAGTGTATTATTGAGTCCTTGAGGCAAAATGGGTCAAAAATATTTACAAAACATGATATTTTCATGAAAAAGTGAATAAAAAGGGGAAATGTAAACATATTTTTATCATTTACCATTTTGCCTTTGTAGTGAAGACTTTTTACCCACTTTTCCCCTAGTTTTTTTTATAGTAGATTACAGGAGATCCGGGAGGTCAATCAACGAGCCATCAGTTCCAGGTAATAGCCGAAGCCCTAAGCTCCATTTTCATGCTATTCATTTCTATTTTTAGCCATTGTTTAGGATTTTTAGGGAGGTTTTTGAGAAAAAATTTAGCCCTCGTTTGTTGCGATTTCCTGGCAAGGGATCGACCCGATCGAGGGTTATTTACATGACCATCTGCACCGACCGATGCGATTATTTCTAAAACAGGCACACTGGTTTCGTGGATAGGGATAAATCCTATTTTATCAAAAATTGGTCATTAAAACTTGAATTTTATGTGCCAAAATTGATGATTGAATCAAATAAATGGCTTTTGTAGGAGAGGAATTGCCGAAAATGGTGGATTGGAAGGAAAGAGAACACGAAGATGTTGACACCCAAGCATTGAATGATCCAAATTTCTTGGAGGTTTTAAGGGCTTGTGCGCTCCTTAAATTCTTCCTTAAACTAGGGATGGAGGCCTAGCCCGAGTTGCTTTGATACTTGATAAGCCTTTGGGACATCAATCGTGAGATTTTTGTCACTGGGGACCAGGAGCTGGAGTTGACAACTTCAGATATCTACTTCATCATTGGACTATCTCGCAGAGGTGATCTGGTGAACTTGTATGGGTCACATCCGATTGGGCCAGGGATATCTTCCCTACTTCTCAGACATTGTCCTGAGGCCCTGAAATCCAAGAGAGAGGAGATAGAGATTTCCAATGTACGAGATTTGACACTGAGGGTGCTTTTGTTGACTATCAATAGAGTGGCAGGGTCCCAGGTGGAACATGAGACTAACAAGTCAAAGTTCCTTTATGCCATTGACTCCACAGCTCCTATGGTCTTCAACTGGGCAGAGGCCATGAAGATGAACATCAAGTGCTAGTTGTCCAAGGCCAATGCAGGGAATCTAAAGCAATTTGGCTTCTGATCAGTACTTGTGACCTTCTTCTTGGAACTAGTGCCAGTATTCCAGTATCAGTTGATTGAGGTTGGTCCTCCTACACCATGTGATCCGCGAATGGTCTGTTGGAGTCGTTTGATGCTCAGAATCACTGGGGGTCAGCATATGTCATACCAACTGACATTCTTCTCATGGCTATGATGATAGAATATTTTCATGGAGGAATGGTCGTACATCGACACTCATTTCTATGTAGACCTAAATATGCCCTTACTAGATGGAGAGGACTTCGATGACGAAGGTACAAATCAGTTTTTTTTATTTTGATGTTTTTAAATTGTTTTTGGTATATGCATGCTTATAACATTTCTCTTGTCTATGTAGATGTTGGACCAAAGCAGCCAGCTGGGATGTCTCTGATAGCCAGGCACATCCCCCGTCCTATTGATGTTGTTGCCCCTTATCAGGAAGGGAGCGATAACGAGGAGGAGATCGTGAGGAACCTTGAGGGGTTGACTCATGGTATCTCGAAGTA
This sequence comes from Pinus taeda, assembly GCA_000404065.3. NCBI lineage: Eukaryota > Viridiplantae > Streptophyta > Pinopsida > Pinales > Pinaceae > Pinus > Pinus taeda. The sequence goes on from APFE030490641.1 coordinate 38,525, forward strand.
TGCTTAGATAAGAGACATGCCTCGGCGGTACCAGAGGCACACAGTGGGAGTCTCAGATCAGATCCACCGACTATTGAGTCATGTCATAGAAGTTATCTTGTGCTACCATGACCACCATGCTGAGTAGTTCCTAGGTCCAGTACTTACATTTTTTTTTAGGCCTGCATGCCATGGATGTACAAGGCCTGCGAGCTGTCAATTTTATTATAGACACACATATTATTTTTTGGTTTCTGATGTATCAAACATTCACACACGCATACACACACATATATATGTAGTATTTTACTATCTATTATGGTACAAATGGTCTGTCTTATATTTTTACATGTTTCGTAAATTTCTATCCAACACGTAATTAGCTAATGCATCTATCAATGTATTCATGCATCTAGGAATATGATGATATGTAATATAATCAAAATGTCTTTCTAATAGATGGATACAGAGATACATTCATAGTATTTGAGGTTTCCTAATAGAATATTTCCCTTTGAGTTGAAGGATGACAAGTTGTGAATCTAGGTTGACAACCAATTCCCTGATGCCTCGAGAGATGGCTTCTGATAACAATTCAATGACTGCATTGTATTCAGCAATATTTTTGGTTGTACGACCCAAGAAGATACCTTGAAGGTCAATCAAATCACCATTAGGGTCATATATAGCCCATGTCACAGATGATAGGTTCTGGGTACTATGGAAAGCAGCATTAGCGAAACCAACATGAGGAGTTGCAGGCATCTGCAAACCAAGAAAAGCATAGTAAACAAGAAAGTTGTTTGAAAACTATTACACAAAACCACACTGTACAAAATTGAATCACACACTAATGTACATAAGTAACCATGCGAGATGACCTAAGCATAGTACTTTTTGAGGGAGTCCGTGTTGGACTTGGGTAATCAATAAACATAGATGAACACTAGAGTTTTACCACTACCATGACAAGTAAGCATCAACTTGGCCAAATAATAGAGTAGAACTCATATAAGGCTTTGCCCTCATGCCCCCTAGGTGAGGGAGGGTTACGAGTCAAAGGAAAATCGGTGAAAACTCAGGTAAGTTGAAAAATCCTAAATCCAAGAAGGGATAAAGGTGCCCTCAGTTGAAAGATCTTGATTATGTCAGGATAAAATAACACATCAATGAATAACAGAGAAGAGGACTCTTCAAAAGCGGTAGACATGACTGTCAGGCGAGGCAAGAATGAGGAGTGATGATGACTATCGATCCATGGCGGTTCTTGGAGAGACATGATTTCCATGATACTTCATTAGCGAGGAAGGTCTCGGCTAAGTGATCAGATGATTCCAAAATGCCAAGCTAGGGGGATTGAGAGTACATATCGAGAGGTCTTCGACATATGAGAATCAGAGGATGCAACATTTGAAGCCGAAACAATTTCCACATAATTGACTTCGGCGGGACTAAGCGGCATGACCTGGCCCCAAGCATCAACAAGATCTAGTGTAGGTATGACGCAAGGATCAGATAAAACCAAGATCATGTTGACAAAGGCAACATGAGGAGGTGGGAGTGGAAAAATTCCCTTTAAGGAAGAATCTTTCAAGATACCTACCCCCACACTCTCATAGGGAGCACCAAAGTTCTTGAGGTATAGAACGTTGCATCTGAAGAGGAAGAAGCAAAGAAAGACAGTTGATCGATGGTGACAATCTTCCCTTGATGGAGAAAACAGATCACAGGAAATAAAGAGGAGGCCATGACATGCATGGCATGAGTCCAACTTCGGACGAGTAGAAGATTATAATTAAGATTGGTGTCAACAATCTCTACTTTGACTTGTACTGCCTTTCCTTCCAGGATAATGGCAAGGTTAGGTAAGACACCGAAGGGTTGTGAATCATGCCCATCGAAAGCTTCCAAAGTATTTGGAGACTAATTTAGTGCAGGGGAACCAATAGCCTTCCAACATGTAGTTGACATGATGTAGGTGGAAGCACCTTCATCTATGACAGTGTGGTGGATGGTATTCTCATTAATGATTACCTAGTGTTTCCAGGAAAACTAGTGTCTTTTCGATCTGCTAGTCCCACTAAGACAGGTAGCTATCTTAGAAACAAACAATCAAAGCACTTTAAGATTTCCTTTATGTATGATAGATAAGAGAGAAGAAAAGAGAACCAACTTGGATATTCCACTTGGCTCCTTGCTTGTTTCCTCTCTCCCTTGATGGAATTTGCAACTCTCTTCCTACTTGTCGCACTTCAGAGAATACCTATAGAGACAGAGTAACAAAACGCCATCAAAGCATCTAGATCTATAATATCATAAACAATGCAAAATCAAAAATACATTAACCATTAAATTGCATTCACAAATACATGATTATATGGAGGAAAAATCAAATAAATTTATTAGTAGTAGAAGAGAGGATTACAACCTAGTTATTTGATCCAAAATATCATCCCAGCATCAAAGCCCTCTTCACCTCATGTAAAGCAAGATCACCCAACAATACAATGTCTCTTCTCAAAGAGAAACCAACAACACTTCCTTACATATTACAAAATTCCAGCCCCTAGATCTCTCAGATGAGGGATCTATATATAGATTCCTTGCAAGGGTGTGAGTCAGCTCTAGGGTTCTAATTAGTGTCATTCCCTTGATAGTTCTTGGTTCCACTTGGAGTTTTCATTGATCTCTTACTCATCCCTGGGCGAATTCAGAGAGGCAAGTGTCATATGAGAAGTTTCTAGAAGATTTCTTGGGCATCCACTTAGCAAACTGTCTCTTCCATTTATCTATTCTCACTCATCACACCCCAGAGAAGGCTCTTTCAGTATGCATCACACCTAGATAGTGTACCAGCCAGTATGCATTGCACCTTGACCATGGAGCAATCAGTATGGTCTAGTTTTGGCTAGTTCTGAGTGGTTTTTCAGGTGGAACTTCTGGGAAATGATGTAATTAGTTGACCATGACCCTTTAGGGTATGAAACTACACTTTTAAGGGTTAAGGATCCCTTTGATTATTGACATATGTGATTGGGGTTGCAGTGCTCAAATATGTCTACATCAGTTGCCCCATAAAGCATGAGGTCATAAATCTTCTGATGTCGAGTGAAATGCTTTATCATGAGGATCCGAGATATTCGAACTGGAAGGTGACATGTATAAAATACAATAAAATACATCACCATCTTTTTATTTTCATGATCTAGCAGAGGCGGGCATTCCCATGCTCAGCTTTATAAATTCATTTTCATATACATAGGATAGATAATCGTCTGCTGTTGTAGACAGGTGATTCTTTGTATGTAGATTCATCATCCTTTAGCTTGGATGATCATCTATGTAGCTTCTGTGTACATTTGATGTCTTTATATTCCAGAATATATCGCAACTAGGATGGATGAAACTAGATCCGAGGTCTTCAAAAATCGTTTAATTTTTTCCCGAAGTACAAGTTGATCCATGTGAAAAGATGTTTTGAAGTCGAACATGGAAAGACATTGCCTGATTACCAGCCAATAATGTAAGTTGTTAATAGACACAAGAGGAATCATTGATAATGATGATGACCCTCAAGGTACTACAGTAAAATTTATGTGGTGTGAATATATGATCTAACGTCGGACACCACGCAAAATCTCTCGGTCAAAGGCCATTGATGTAAACCTATTGTCGGGAGTGAGAAACTTGCCATTGAGGCATGCAAGATTCAAAGTATTGAAAGGGTTGTTTGTAAGTCAACTTCTTGGATAATGAGTTGATGTCGAAAAGAAGTGACCCGTCATAGAAGGGACTTAATGTATCCCACATCTATGACACGAAATGAAACAAATGATTTTCTAGAGGCGAAAACGATCTGATGATACACGGTTCAGGAATGATGATCATGAAACATGGAGGGTGAAGGTATTACAATGCATGAGGCGTTAGCTGGGTAGTGAATTCTCTGAATGACTTCTCTTGAACATTTCGGCGACACTGAGATGGATTGGTAGTGTTAACCCCAAAAGATGGATGGTGTGGAGGACCAATGGTGATGCGACTGGTGAATGGAGTAACCCAACTTGACTCAATCATGGTGATGGAGTGAAAGTGTCATGTTCAGGAGCGACCTGCTACCAATAAAATTTTCAAGTTTTTTTCCCTTTTCCCCAAGTCATTGTTGACCAATACATATTTCTTTTTGTCAAGCTTGAGGAGGGTAACATATGCTTGTTCTATAGTTTTCCCTTCGGGCAAACTTGTCACTATGTTTTAGCAAGCCTAGCGACAGTGAAACTCGTTCTTGTCTGGGTGGACAAGTTTGTCGCTATTGTTTTAACGAGTTTAAAAACAAAGATAACTCGGTCCTTTTCATGTTTAGAGAGTTTGAAAAGGGATGAAAAGGGAAATCCAACAATTCTTTTTCGTGGCATAATCCCTTATGTCCGAAAAAGTTTAAAATAATATGAAAGGGATGACTTTTCAATCACTTTAGCGAGCCGAAAAAGAAAAGTGCTCGATCTTTTTGCGAAATGATCCCTCAAGTCCAAAAATATTAAAATGTAGAGGAGGGATGGCTCTTCCCTTTACTTTAACGAGCTGGAAAGGCCAGTAGCTTGGCAATCTTTTCATATTTAATGAGTCTAAAAAGAGCTTAAAAGAGACTCGTTTTTGACGAATGAGTGATATTTTCGGGTAGCAAATGGTTCCAGGTAAGTTTGAAACATTCTCAAAACATGGCAATGTGAAGAGGGTGGCTAATAGAATAACTCATCGCAATTGTTCCTCAAAAGAGTAAACAATCAATTGGAAGCGTATGGTCGGCCAAAAGAATGGAGGTGATGGCAAGAACACAACCAAGGCTCAAAAAGCTGATAGCATGGCAATCCCATAGGTCATTTATTGAAGGTGGGTTTATTTTTTAATGAGCTTGAACCTTGTGCCAACATTGCTCTTACCAATCGTTTAAATATGTCTCTCATTAGTAGCTTCATTTTTTAATGAGCTTGCACCATTCGAAACTTTACTCATTGCCTTCTTATGTAGGCTAGAAACAACCAAACTACAGAGCTAACTATACTAAAAGCTAAGGAACTACTGAGGTTAGGTAAGATGGTTTTATCCATAGACAAAACACTTCCTTTACTTCATCTGCACACTGCAGACAAAGGTGAATGGTGGTTAGACCAATCACCTAACTTAAGAAGTTGATACTACCACACTAAACAACTAACAACGCTAAAAAGCTAAAAAATGAAACTGGTCATTTTTCACTTGCATAAGAAAGGTTTGCATGCCCCTAGGTATTGAGAAAACGAGAGTTTCTAGGTCACCATATGGAAGTCCTTGCATTCAAGCAGGATTGTTTCGTCCACAAAGTAGACAAAAAATGCTTCCTTGGTTTCGTTTGTAGACAAAGGTGAATGGTGTGAGCTTCCAATCACATAACCTGTGAGGAAATAAACGTTTTAGACTGATTCCATAACCTACAAGGAAATGGTATTTCAGACCAATCATATAACCTACAAGGAAATGGTATTTCAGACCAATCATATAACCTACAAGGAAATCCATTTTTTCAGCTGGGTTTGCCTACTGAAGCAAACTAAGGTGCATGCCCCCTAAATTTTGTTACATTCACCAGATTACTCACGGTAATTAGGTGGATGAAATGAAGGTTGAAGAGACATTGTTGACACAAAGAGACCATTCAGGGATGATGTTTGACTTGTAGCTATGTTAGAACTGGGAAATGAAAGTTGGTCGATAAGTTGTACCATTCTGCCTTCATGTAGAAAACACCACTCAAAAGAGTGTGGAAACAATAGCTCCCATGCTATAAACATAGTCACGCCCAAGGAGTAGATTGTAATATAGTGGCCCTTGGACTACCATCACATTCAAATGAACGGTTTTCCTTTTCAAAGTTATCCGCAACTATGAAAGGATCCCTAATGGTCGACTGGTTCCTTTGTTAAAACTTGACAAATTTTGTGTCTCAGGCAAAAGCGATGGCAAACTAAGCACTTTCCAAGCAGTTGAGTAAAGGATATTCACTGAAGCCCCTTCATCTATGATAGTGCCAGACACGATCATTTTGTAAACTTGTACTATGATTCAGAATGGTACATTAGACAGAAGGTCGGGTCTCGCTAGTTGATTCCAATCGAAGGAAACAACTAGACTACTTGGAGGGGGTACTGAATAAATGGCTGGATGAACCCCTTGAACTGGGGAACTTTCCTCCTGTCGCAAAGGAATGGGTGGATTTTCCCCAAGTTCATCAAACTCTATATTAACAAAAATAATTTGGATAGTATTGTTCTCATTCTGTTTGGAAATTGTATTGTCTGAAGGCAGACCTTCTGAAGAAAAGACTGGGTCGACTACCATCTCAACCTGCTAAATTTGGTCTAGCATGGACTTAGAAGGTTTACTTTCAATGGTATGTGCTTCGACCAACGATTGAGTTACATCAGTTGGCTTTTCAACTAGCGATGGAATTGGTAAGAGTATCTTGTATGTAGGTGGAAGCCATTGCAGTGAAGCAGGACGGTTATGCAAGATTCTCTTGGCCTCATCCAAAAAAGGACATTGGCGAAGGTGATGGTCTTCATCGCATAATTGACATGGAATTTTGACCTTTCCTTTCTTTCCAGGAACTTCATTTTCACTAGTTCATGGTGTGCTATCAACATGATCGCCAGAGGTTGATGATACATGATGGTGTGAATGGGGAGACCATTCTCTCAAGATCCATGGAATGTAAGGACAATCCTGGTGAAAATGGTTTCCTTTGCAAATTATACAAGGATATTTAGGGGTTTTAATGTGTGGATTTTCACCAGATGATTCATTGTTGCCCCCTTGCTTAACTAACTTCTTCTTCTTCTCCTTCTCCTTTCCTTTCTTCTTCTTCTTAGCCACTTGGTTTTTAGTATCACTAGTTTTTCCAAGTGAAGAGGAAGGAGGGGAAGGAGAAACAAACGAAGTAGAAGGCAAAGGGACAACTTCAGTATCATCTGGTCGTTGATTCGATTTCTGAGGAATCATGGTATTTTGAACAATAGAGGTTGAGAATTGTCATACTGGCATGCCAATTTTGATTCCTAGAAGGGACAATGTGTCCATATACAAAGCACCAATATCTCCCCAAGAAGAGAAAGGACTAGGATTTCCTTCAAGAAGGATTCCTTTATTGGTGGAATCCATTATCTCAACCTAAGATCAACAAAGGAACAGGGACATTGTTCCAAATTAAATAAATTTTAATGACGCTTTGACACAACTTTGCTTTTTCAATTTTTAAGAGTCAAGAAAAAGCTAAATATGACTCTAGTCACCTTAGATTTTTAATGAGCCTGAAGTGACAAGTGCTCAGATGGACCTTTTCTTTTAAGGAGTCGAAAAGGAAAGAAAGTGACTACTCTGGAAATCTAGACAGAGGGATTACAAACCAATCACAAAACTGCAAATTACACCTTGGTGGTAAATTAAATAGAAATTACCAAGGACTTATGTATGGCAGTCAACCTTCCCGAATGTTGTTTTCAGTGCATTGCGATCAAGAGGGCGGCAGACACAGTTTCCTATGGATAAAGGATATCAACTTATTGTGGTCTCCCAATATATACTTGACAGTATGGGGAGCACAAGTCCGTACTAGCACTTGTCGTATCAAACAGGAGGAATCACTCAACCTTTGATGAAAACGATAGTTACCAGGTTTTACGACGCTGGAATACGTCTCTAGCCTAGACTTCTAGATGTTGTGCATTAGGTTCCAAAGCATTGTTATGTTCATTGAGATTTATTTTAGAGTTGATCTTGCTTAGAAGTTTTCCTTTCAAGTTTCACCACGTGATGTAGATGTAAAATTCCTAAATATGCAATCTAATATGATAAATAGTCGTTTATTTTCTTTTAGCAATGAAAATCTTAGCTACTAAGGAAAGAAGATGATGATTTTTTCAACAAAGAGCAAAGAGCACACACTAAATGCACTTTTCCTAAATCATTTTATGCATACAGTCTAAATGCAAATGCAGATGCATGTATCTGTTTTTTGTTTCCTTAATGTGAGAATGCTAGAAAGGAAAACTAAGTACAGATCTGAACCACTTTCTTTAAAGGAACACTTCAACAATTTCTTTTCAAAATGAAAGGAAGACTAAAAATACACTTTTCGATTTCAAATAAAAAATTTCTTTCAACACTTTAAATATTAACAATTCAAATAAAATACTAATGGAAAAAGTGCAATCTATTATCTAGAAGAGGAAGGCTTCACGACACTTTTCTTTTTGATTCAAAACGAAAGTTACGACACTTCTTTGCATCAAAAATGACAGTTCGATTAAGCTACTTTTGACAAAGAAATACTATAAATGATAGACAAATACATAAAAAAAGCATTTACAAATCTCTGTCAATGGAGGCTGAATAATGTAAAGGAAAGAGGCTTCAGCAATGATATATTGATCATAAGCAGCAAAACTACTGAATAGAGCTGAAAACAAGGAGGAAAAATCCAAATTCCAAAGAGCGAAACAATATCATTCAGTCATCGCACCTATCCTTAAGGGAAACAGGGATGCATCCCACCTTAAACACACGGGAGGTGCGATGTATACGGGCTGCTAGTTATAGACAGTGCGATGGGCCAGGGAACGAAACTAAGTTTGGTTTTTGCTCAAAATTTACAGCTAAGTTCAGTGATTTAGGCTAAGCTATGATAAACAGTAAAAACAAAGTATAGGGGTATGATCTTATGAGGTTATTGAGCTACCAAAAGGACATTTAGGATGCTTTTAAGTCAGATGTTTAGCTCATAAACCAACCCGAACATAGCAAAAGGAGTTCAAAGGCTAGCTGGCTAACTTCAGCCTCCGTCTATAGTTTATAAAGCAAACAACAATAACAAGCAAACAAACTAATCGCTCCCCAGCGGAGTCGCCATTTTTCTTTTGGGAAAAATAGTGTCTTTTTGATCTGCTGGTCCCACTAAGATGGGTAGCTATTTTAGAAACAAAAAATAAAAGCACTTTAAGATTTCCTTTATGTATGATAGATAAGAGAGAAGCAAAGAGAACTAACCTGGATCTTCCGCTTGGCTCCTTGCTTGTTTCCTCTCTCCCTTGATGGAATTTGCAACCCTCTTCCTACTTGTCCTGCTTTAGAGAATACCTATAGAGATAGAGTAACAAAACACCATCAAAGCATCTAGATCTATAGTACCATAAACAATGCAGAATAAAAAATACATTGATCATACAATTGCATTCACAAATACACGATTATATGGAGAAAAACTCAAATAACTTTATTAGTAATAGAAGAGAGGATTACAACCCAACTGTCTAATCCAACATCATCCTCCCAGTATCAAAGCCCTCTTCACCTCATGTAAAGCAAGATCACCCAACGATACAATGTCTCTTCTCAAAGAGAAACCAACAACACTTCCTTACATATTACAAAATTCCAGCCTCTAGATCTCTCAGATGAGGGATCTATATATAGATGGCTTGAAAGGGTGTGAGTCAGCTCTGGGTTTCTGATTAGTGTCATTCCACTGATAGTTCTTAGTTCCACTTGGAGATTTCATTGATCTCTTACTCATCCCTAGGCAAATACAGAGAGGCAAGTGTCATATGAGAAGTTTCTAGATCATTCCTTGGGCATCCACTTAGCAAACTATCTCTACCATTTGACTATTCTCACTCATCGCACCCCACAGAAGGCTCTTTTAGTGTGCATCACACCTAGCTAGTGTAGTAGCCAGTATGCATCACACCTTGACCATGGAGTAGTTAGTATGGTCCAATTTTGGCCAGTTCTGAGTTGTTTTTCAGGTGGAACTTTTGGGAAATGATGTAATCAATTGACCATGATCCGTTAGGGTATGAAACAACACTTTTAAGGGTTAAGGAGCCCTTGTTTTATCAACATATGTGATTGGGGTTGTAATGCCCAAATATGTCTATAACACCTGTAAAAGAAAGTAAATATAATGAGGGAGCCATGGAACATGGTTCTCTAGATCGAAATAGATCAAATTGGAATCGGTGGGATCGATGCCCCTGATAGCTGATAGCAAAGATTTCCACTGTGATGGGCATCTTTAGAGTACCTTGAGAGCCAACATGGCTAACAGCACTTGGGCCAAATCCTCAACAATATTATAGTGTTGAGCAGCTCAGGTGTTGGGATTATATGAGGATTTCTGCAGCATACCTTGAGAGAGCGGCTGCGTAGTAAAATCATGGTTAGGGCACTCAATTTGCAGAGGGCCAAAACTTGGGGTGGAAGAAGAAGAAGCAACTTCTTTTTCTTTCCCAGCTGCCAGATCTGGAGTTTTATAATCTTTAGATCAAGTATCCACATTAATGGGCATAATCATCATGAACACTTGAGATCCAGAGGAATCATATCAGGGTTGGTCTACCATCTAAGTTTTCTAAGAAAAAAATGGCTCTTTAAGGACAACAGGGGTCCCTTTGAGTAGGTGACTAACTTCAGATCATCATGGAAAGTCCTTCGTATAGTGATACTCCTTGAAAATGAGGTAGGGATACTTAGGTTTCCATTGCGAAGATTTTCTAGCAAACAATTTTGGAGGACCCTGTTTCGAGGCATCAACTTTAGCTTTGTCTTTATTTTTCCCTTTCAAGGATTTATCCACTGCAGTAGACTAGACAACGTGGACCCCTAAGGTTTTACTAGGGCCTGGAGGATTTTGAGATGAACTATTAGGAGCAGCATTCAAGATTGACTTCTGTTTAGATGAAGTTTTAATAGGGCCCTGGGATACTGAACCAATAACTCCATCAATGGGAGGAACAACTAGTGACTTTGATGCTATGAGATTATATGATGGTTATGGATAATTGGGTAGAAATTTTTATAAGGTGACAGACTAAGAGTAAACCAAATCCAAGTATTGGGCATGGGTGATGGCTTGCTCTTCAGTGATGCATCCACCCATAGCTATATCGCGAGAAATTGGGGTTATGAATGATTTGGCAAACCATTCAGGGAGAAACTGATCAACTATCTCGAAGTTGATCAGGTGATGTCTACAACTCCATTCATGGATATGATCAGAGATGTGCATCATAGTGTGTTGCTTAAGTGATGTGACCAAATATGTGATAGTTTGATCATGAACCGGTAGCTGAAAATGCATGAGGAAAGCCATGGCTAACAAATTGAAGTCATGGAAAGTACTCTGAGGTAGCTCGATGTACCATTTCACTGCGGTACTTGTGGGGGTTCATTGGAATAGATGAAGATGAATGGAATCAGCCAGGTATGAGTTCAACAAGCACTAGAGGTGATATGTAATCACATGGGCTTGATGATATTCATTAGCTTTTCCATCAAACTTTGGGCAATCACTTAGTATCTTGGATGGCGCCAGAGGTGCGTACGACAAATGAAGAATTAGATCATTCTTAAGATGCGATACATCTAGCAACTTGAGTGTAGCCAAGAAAGGTAATTAAGTGTTAAAAGGCATGGGAGGTCGATAGATGGGCCAATAAGGAGGAGCCCATCCCTTCTGGTAAGGATTTTGACCCCATAGTGGGAGATTTTGGCTATATGGCATTTGTGGCTACCCCCATTGTGGATTACCTTAACCATAAGGAGGATTCAGACCTTGAATACCTTGAAATTGTCCATGCATTGGTTGTTGATAGGCAACACATGGGTTGAAAGGTTGTTGAGCCTGTTGATCTTTAACATATGGGTATGGGACCTCTTCTCTTGGAACATAGGGTTGTTGGGCATGTTTTCCCTTAATAAGAGGGTTATGGACCCGCAATCCTTAGGCATAAGGTTGATACACTTGCTGCCCTTGGACGTAGGGGTTTTGTACCTGGTGTCCTTGGCCGGCAAGATTTTGAACCTATTGACCCTGGACAAGAGGATTCTAGACTTGCAGTCCTTAGGAATAAGGTTGATACACTCATTGCCCTTGAATGTAGGGGTTTGTACCTAGTGTCCTTTGCTAGCAGGATTCTGAACTCGTTGACCCTGGACAAGAGGATTCTGCACCTACAGCTGCAAGATTTGACCTTGACCCTGTCCCTTCAAGGGTTGACCTTGTTGATATGTATACAAGGGTTGATGCTACCCAGGTTGGTTTTGTTGTTGCAAGGGCTAACCTTGCGGCTGTAAAATTTGTCCCTAGTGCTACAGAGGTTGGCCTTGTGAGGGTATGGGTTGAGAGGTATGCAGAGCATACTGCATCTGTTGTTGCGTGACCTATTGCAATTGTTGAAAGGATTGACCTTGTGGTTGTTACAAGTGACCCTGTTGCAGGATAATCTGCCACTGCTGTTGCATGGAAAAACGTTGCTATGACAAAGGTTACCTTGTTGGTAACAAAGGCTGTCCTTTCTGTTGCAAGGGTACTTGAACAGTGCCCAGAAAATTACCGAAATGAATCTTCCCGTAGCCAGGTTAGATGTACTACCTAGGTTGGAGGGTATAAGGTTGATTAACCAATCCTTGAGAAACATATGGAACATAAGGATTTTTGTATTGGAGTTGAGCCCCATAGGGCTGCTGATATTGAACATTTCTCGATCCAAATGGACCACCAGGATTCTAAACCTCTTGGTACTAGACATTGCTTGATCCAGTTGGGTTAGCAAGGTTATAAATAATACTAGAAGAGGGTTGGTTTATACCAAGCATGTGATCTTGTGAGTTGCTCACATTAGTGGCACCTAACACCATAGAGACATTTAGGTTCTACCCCCTAGGTGGTGGCACAACCTGGCCATTGACTAACAGGACAGAAGAACTGATGAAAACAATCTTTGAAACAATCAGTTGTGACTAACGTGTAACTAGGATTGATGATGTTAGTTTCAGGCTTTTCAACCTTCCTCCAGCGATCAAACATGCTCTTACAAAGTGATTTTAAGGTGTCAAGGTCAAATTTTGTCATTTCAATGAGTCTTAAAGCAAAATTTGGTCATTAGGCATTAGGTCTAGGGTTTGTTTTTTCTCCTGTCAAAATTGTCCAAATGTCAGTCCATGTCACCATTCAGCCGAGTGTACCATCATACAGAGGGTTTTCATCATCATGCCAGGTTCCAATGGGTCATTTTACACCTTGTTCATGCTTTAGTTGCACCTAGGTAAGGTCCATTTCCCTCTCCTAGGGTTTTGGAGGTAATTTCTCTTGGATGGCCAAAGCATTAGTAAAACTTGTATCCTGATGTTCATACACCTTCCCCTATCCTTAATTTACCTTATTAAACACTTCCCATCACTGCGATCCCCCAAATTCCTCATTTTCGCACAAACCCCAGTTTCTTGCTACAAACCCTATTTTCAAGGCTAGGCCTATGTTTTTCCCTTTTGGACCCCTTCCCCTCACTCAATCATTGAAATTCCACATTCCCCTACTTCCTAACATCCCTCACTACTTACATAATTTTTCTCAAGAATTTAGAATCCCCTTATCCCCTTCATTTCACTTCATTTCAACAAATCCCCTGTTCCACACATCGAGATAGGTTTTACTCAAATGATGTTTCTGAGCAATAAAAGATGAATTTGGGAAAATTGAGAGAGGTTTTTCTCCAAAATATCCCAAGGAAGAAAAAAATACTTCACGTTTTACAAAGGTGTCATGGTTTTATAGAAATGTCAAAACTACCGTTGCCTCAGGAGAATTGAATGCACCTCTGAAGTGACCTTGGGAAAATCAAGTTTTGTCCTAGCTTGGTTGGCACAATGACTTGCTTGATGAGTCAAATTATAGTTAGACACAAATATCTTTCCAATGAGCTATCATGAGCTCAATTTTGTGTTGAGGAAGACCTTCAAAAGTTGACTGCAACAGCACTCTGCCTTGAGGCAGCCTCATTTGGCACATTTTGACCAGTCTTGGGAGCTTTCATTTTTGACACGGTAAATTAATTCCAAATTGAACAATTCTAGTTTAGTTGGAAAGTGGACTCAAATACCTTTCCAACGAGCTATCATGTACCCAAGTTGGACACTGCGAAGGCCTCCAAAAGTCTCCTGTAAAAAGTACTATGCACTGGGTGGTGGCACAACGCATTGGGTTTGTGCGTGGCGCACATGGCGTGCGCAGCGCATTAGGCATTTTTCCGCAGTGTAAAAATACACTGGCACAATGCAAAGGGCGTGCGTGGCACGTTGGGCTAGTTCGCGGAGCACAGGGCTGGAATGTTAAAATTTTTGCTACCTAACTCAAACTTCAAATGGAACGACCTCCTCTGTTCCAAGTAAGGTCAAGTCATCTTGCAATCACCTTTGATCAGTGTTTGGTGTGGTTATATGACTAATTATGAGAATTTGAATATCAAACTTTAAGCCATAATCTCTTATTAAAGATTGCTATTTGAAGTTTGTGTTGAAGTTTTAGAAAATTTTTGGTGCCACTTCCCACCTTGTTCTCCCATCTCCCATGGTCCCATTACTATAGCTTATTTCCTTATATCCCCTTATACACTTATTCCTAAGTTCCATTTTCCTATCCCTAAGTAACTTTATTCCTTATCATTCCTATTTCCTATTTCATTTCCCAAAATCCCAAGTAACCCCAAACAATCAAGTGACTGTCCCATTATCTCTACATTGTCAAATTAGAAGTTTGAAAAGGGCAAATTATCACTTGACAAGACCCCACTGTCCACTATACCCACTGTCCCTATGTACCATAGCCCCTTCCTACTTCGCATATTTTGATAATTGAAACAAAAGGCACCAAATTCACATTTCATACAACTCAACATACACTTGGCAATTGGAGATAAAGGTACCAATTTTCATTTTCAATGAGCTAAACATATCATTGGCATAGACTGGTAACACCATGGAGATGGACACCGACACATCATCCAATCGAGACAATGATTCTACCACAGAACTGCATGCTCCAGGAGGGAACTAAAATGTTGAAAAGGGAGGATAGACTTCGAATCCTGGCTGAAGCCTCTTTGGCTAAGCATGATACTTGATGAGGCACCTTCAGTCCAAATTTCAAGGAATTTCGAGAAAAATTTTGTCATTTTTGATTTTTTGGTCACAAAACAGAGTTTTCTGCCCAACACGTAGCCCTACTTGGCATGCGCTTATAATTGGCAGCTTTGTAGGAGGAAAACTTTACATTTTTGGATTTTTCATCAAATGTTATGCATGCTCATGGATTACCTAAGGATTTCATCAAGTTCTGGGTTGCCTAAAGGGTCAAAAACACCCTAAAAATGGCCTCTCTGCCACCTTTTGCACCTACAGGAAGAAGTCTTGGGAGATTGACGTTTTGGAGGGGAAAATGGCATCCAAATCTAGAAATTCTACTTGGGTTGGAAAGTAGACAGGTAAGGTTTTCCAACGCGCTATCATGAGCTCAATTTGGACTTCAGGAAGTACCTCAAAATCAGCTCCAAAGTGGTGTGATGCGTAGAGAATTTGGGCGCGGCGCATAGAGAAATTTGGCCTCATTTTCACTCTTCAGCTCATAAATTCGCCCAGTTTTGACTATTTTTACTTTTTGATGTAACTATTGATCTACCATGATGTAATTTGATGACCATGATGTAATATTTGCACATCTGTATTTGTTCTAGAGGATTCATTCACTGAAAAGTGAAAATTAAATGAATGAATTAGTTTCCTAGCATATAGGGGCAAGTTGTTTGATTGCCTAGATTTTAGTGCCTTGTTTAGAATTGGTTGAAACAACTCCTAGAATGATGAGCTTGACCCATAGAGGCAAGGGAATGGGATTGGCTTGTCTATATTACGTAATTTCTAAGTAGTTTTCATGGTTGGACACTTGGGATTGCTTGGCACATCATTGTACATTCTATCTCTGCATTTTTGGCTAAGGAAAGACCAGGGTTTTGCAGCACTTGTTGGGATCCACGTGGCTCTGCGTTTTGATGGTGTTTTTCTCTATGTAATTTTAAGTTCACTCATGGTTATTTGTATCATTTTCCCTTCTCTTTTCTTCTGAAATTAAATAAATGAGTGATTAAGGTAGAATCCATTGGATTGTTGTGCTCTGCCTTGAAATTTTGTTTAATTTTCAATGTTTTCATCTGTTTGAGGAGGAGTCTTGAGACTCTCTTGCCCTCCTTGGCTCCTCACTGGTTAGATCCATCCATTCATTCAAATCTAAAGAATCAAAATGATTCCCTTCCTTGCCCCAATCAGAACTCTACAAAAACTAGGCCTCATCCCCGGACCCAAAATTGCCTTTCCCTTTTTCCAACAAAAATCCCTCAAAAATTCAAATCAATCCTTGCACTTCATACCTAGCCTAAGATTAGTTGTTAAATTGGTCATCTCAAGCCCCATCTGATTATATTTTGCTGAGAGTGACCCAGAGAGAGCCCTCACCTATCCTCGTAGGGCTAGCTATGAGGTTGAGTGTGGTTTGATGTGGACCTAGAATCTTACCTTTTCAGCCTAAGGTAAATCTAGGCTCTAACAGATGATACAAGAGTGTTCAGGATGGTAGGTTGCAACAGGACTGAAGTAACAACTGGTTGGGAAGTCGTGTTCATGAAAAACGGACTTGACATAGGCCTGATGCCCGTCACCTAAATAGAATTATGGTAGAGTGATGAGGCACTAGGTGTGCCTGAAACTAAGCGTCCAAAAGAAACATAGTTGGGTGGAAAACTGGCGGGAATACCTTTTGAATAAGGGAATCCCTCAGGAGAATTACAATTGCAATTCTTCTCCCTCAATAGCGTGTGGAGTAGAAACTTTGGACTCATCCAGAGAAGTGACTGGAGCATCGCCTTCGGGTTCCATGTCTGAAAACAAAGGATGATGAATGGCCAAATGTGTACTAGGAGATAGTTCTAAAGGAGCACCCAATTGGTCGTATGAACCGTAAGGATGATGTGGTGATATATCAACAACGTCAAAAAGAGGGTTCATAGGATAGATAACCAATCCAAGCTGACCATCAGTATTCGGCTAGTTATATGGAGTTCGAATGGGATTATCCAGAGATTTTGGGCCAAGATCAGCATATGACCCTGAATTGAAAGTAGGCAGAGGACGAGATGACAATGGTTGAACACTCAAAACAATTGTGAGTTCAACATTTTGGTCCTCAAGTGACTCTGATAACTCAGGAAATGGCTCTTCAGGCAATATTTCAAACGGAGGCGAGGAAGGGGAATTGGGTGAAACAGATGGTTCAGCCACAATGACCTTGTCTTAGTCGACAGAACAAGTAACTTCAAGGCTTTAAAATGTCCTTTTAAGGGAACTCATGATTTGGTCAAAAAGACTAATATGATGTTTTGCATCGTGGGCAATCAATTATTAAGACGCATAAAATTTTGATGTTCTTTCATTTTTAAAGAGTCAAGAAAGAAACAAAGATGACTCTATCACTTTCAATTGGAAATGAGCTTGAAAGAACAAGTGCTCAAATGATCTTTTAAGTATAATGAGTCAAAAAGATAAAATGACTACTCTGGATGATTTAGGTAAACAGGATTACTAGGAAATCGTGAACTGTAGAATACCTCCTGGCGAACCAAGAAGTATGAGCAGGAAATCTCCCCGAATGTTGTGTTCAGTTTATCACACTTGCAAGGAAACCAACTCGGCTTCCTAAGGATAAAAGGATTGCAGCCTAGTGGGGTCTCCCATTATATACTCGATGCTACAGGAAGTGAAAATCTGTGCTAGCACTAGCTAATGCCGAAGCTAATGACAACTGCTAGGTTTACAAAAGTCGGAACACATCTCTAGCCTAGACCTTCTAGATATGATCGTTAATGTCAAATGCTCCTTAGGTTAATTTAATTCATTTTAGGGTTGATCTTGAGTTAAGTTTCAGTTTTCAAGTCTTAGCGATGCTACTTGAAAAACCTAAAATGCAACTAAATGGGACAAGGCCCTTTCAATTCGATGAAATGCCTACATTAGAGAGGGTAGAAACTACTCAATAAAATGCAAACAATCAAGCTACTCAAAACGAAATGATCTTTCACTACTTCACTTTTTCAAAAAATAAACTAATGAAAAATGCATTCCAATTCCTAATTTCTTGACAAGCACTTATATATTAGTCCTTTTGAAATGAAAAAATTTCTCTTGCTTTTCCAAATGTTGATGTAACTCTAGTTTTTAAGAGATGCAAATCATAATGATGCAACAAGCTAGAATGTCATATTTTCTCATGAAACAATGAAATAAAATTTTTGCATACAATATTTCAATGAAATTTTTTTCAAGACTATGAGCTCTTCAAGTAGATGCAAACATGAAAAGAGAAGTTCATTCAGATCAATGAAACATTGACTTTACCAAACACAATACCGACAATGTAATCTATGGCGGGAAAAAACATTCAAACTAGTAAATGAATTTTTTTCAAACTTGTTGAAAAAGAGGTCAAAGTCATAAGAGGGACCAAAAAACAAATGCAAGGAGCAAACACACCCACAAGCAGACTTGATGAGTCCATAAGTTGGTGAATGGGTGATTAGCTAGATGCCCTAGTGTCGCTAGCCATTCAAAGACTTGATCAATCAAAAAACAAGATGACAAGCCAACAAGCAAGCAAATCCAAATGAAAAGTAGATTCCTAATCAGAGAGAAAACAATGAAAAGGGCTCACGAGGTCAAAAACACAAGAGCAGAAAACGCTGGCCAAGATTGGGGTCTAGCCCTAATCTTCACTTATAGGGATCAACGCCACTGCCTAGTTGGCAACAAGAGCCATAGGCTAGTTGGCACGACTGTTCCTCCGCAATTCACGCTAGTCGGTGTGACTATCAGTTGATTAAACACGTTGTCCGAGGGAACTATGGGAAAAAAAAGGATCAGATCTGCTACTATGAATTTTAGACTTAGGTCAGTGAGCAATAGAAAAGAAACAGAACCAAAGGGAAAATGTGAAACTAGAAAAGTTCTCACGAAATCATGAAATCGAAAAAAAACAAAAGATGGGATCTCACCAATGGAGTCGCCAATTTGTGGTGAAGTAAAATTATAAGTGCAGACACGAATGAATTCCTCTAGCCTGATAATGGATCTAGCCACAATAGATACATTCTATGGAATATTTCCTTAGGTTAGATCAATCAAGAGGGCCTACCTCTTGGTCTCTTATCCTGCTTTATGGTGTCCTTGCTTGCTCGCTCCAGCAATCTCTCGCTTCCTTCTTCAAGTTCCTGAAACAAGTAAACAACAACAACACACAAACATAATAATAGACAAATTGCAACTCAAGCTACTTAATGAGTCAAGAAGCATCAAGACACAAATATGTAATATTACAAAACATGTAGGAAATCAATCGATAGTTTCATATATTAATATCAAAGAGAGATTACAACCATTCATCTTGATGTCGCAGTCTTCCTTTGACAAGACCATGTTCCCACACACTTCTGCTAGCATTCCATGATGGCTTCAAAGAAAAATAGTTTAAAGGCTCTTCCCTTTAGACTTCACTCCAAACCAAACACACTTCTCCCTCACACAGCTAGATGGCTACAACTAGTAATAGCTTGCTTGTCTAATCAAAATAGTATACTCACACTCAGCCAACACTCTAACTAGCTTGTGCTTGGGAAGAAGAGAGGTTTATATAGGAAATATGGATGGGTGATGGATCCTCTTCTCATGGGAGAAGGAATTATCCCTTGAGGTAGTCCCATCATTATAAGGGAAAGGAGCCCAAACTATCATACTCGACCCCATCTGGCCAAACCATTTACCAAACTTCCGTTATGAAGCTTCTAGATCTGGAAGCTTTGGCTCTAATTTAAAAAAAATTCCATAACAGGACCGGTGCAACTGGAACACAGCTTAGTCGCACTGATTGGCGCAGGAAATAGTGCTAATCTTTACACATCGGCACAAGGGAAACAAAGGTTATTAGCGTCGGTCTTGTAAATTGGGCAAAACAAAAGTTTAAGGGGAAATGGTGCAGAAAGGAATTGATTTGCTCATGAAGAGGGACACAATGGGCGTTCATGAAGGCAAAGCATGTGGGGTTCACTGTAGAGGTCCTCCAGGATTAGGGAACGGGGAGTATAGGGACAATGACAAAATGCTGTGTAACACTCTTCGGAGTTAGACTGCCCACCACTCTCACCGGCGACCCTCCATCTACTTGTTGCTTGCTCTCCATCATCCTCACCCTTTGAACCCTCACACTTTGGAAATCTTTTGCACTCACCACACATTGCACCCTCACTTGGGGCTAACCAAACTATTGTGCCCGAGAAGATTATTTCTGAGCCTGACATCCTCTCCTCCACTGCAGTGGCTTCTTCCTCGGCATTCCCATCCGGTTTTTTTGAGACCTCGACCATCAAAGTTGAGCACTCTATGCAAAATCACTATTAGGAGAATGAGAGCTCTCGAGACCCTCTCCAAGACCACCTAGTCACACCCAAATCAGGCAAGCAATAGGTAAAGTGTGTGAAGGCTTTAGGGAAGGATCTCACCCTCAAATTGGGGGAAGGTTTGAATATGGAAGAGGTTGTCACTATGACTGGAAAGGTCCTGGTGGGTAGGGTTAGAGGTCATGCCTACTCTACGAAGCAACTAAGCCTATGGGACAAGGAGATTTGGGGCAACATTTTCAAAGACCTACTTGAAGTGCAGACTCTGCCTCATGACTAGTTTGTGCTCTATTTCATGCAATAGGAATACACCCACTGGGCATTAGAAAGATACTGGAAAACCGAAATGGCCCCGGTTATGTTGAAGCGTTGGAGCCCGCTCTTCGACGTTGAAAGAGAACAGATTGGGGCTGGGCCATTATGGGTTAGGTTTCCTAGACTCCCCTTGTCGTATTGGCCTGAAGATGTGTTTGTCCAAATCGAGAACGTGCTGGGAACCTATTTGGACTATGATGGGTCATATATCCAATCTAGGAACAGATCTCTGGCTCGCATTCTAGTATACCTTGACACGAGAGAATGATTAGAGGAGAAAATCACCATTCAATGGAAGAATTTCATCAGGATACAAATCTTGGACTATGAAGGAGTCCCTTTCAGATGTTGCAGGTGCCATAAAGCGGGGCACTTACTCAAGGAATGCCCATTGGTGCGAAGGGACTCTGACTCTCCAAAGGGGCCAAAATGTGAGACTACAAAGGATCCTGCATCCACCCCAGGGTCGAATCCTCACGTTGCCACATCAACGAACAAGAAGGGGTCTCCAACTCACTAGCCGACTACAAGAAATCCTCATCCTCCCTCCCTGTTGATGACCTGATCGAGGGCTGTTGTTGAAGCTGCACACTCCTCAGGTACTCCTCCTCTCCTTGACTCTATACTTTCTTATTCTCTTGCATGTATTGCACTGCATATGCACTCTTCATCTGCACCAGTCTAGGATTTCACACCTTCCACCATACCCTACCCCCTCAATGCACACCAGACGGTCCTATAAACCACTCCCCCATCCTTCCCTCCTAATCCCCCTCCCTCCCCCATTACAATACCTACTTCCCACTCATATCCCCCCCACCCCTACAGTTCCAAAATTCACCTCCCCCTCTCTAAGGGTTTCTTTGCATCCTCTGGTTTGGATCTGATCCCCTCTTCCCTACACCCCAAATCCAATAGAGGCCGTAAATCCCATTTATCTAAAGCCATATTTATAGCTAGGGCAGAAGTGGCCTCTTGCAGACAATCATCACTTGACCAGGTTCTTAGAGCTATCAACACCCTTACTAACCTTCGCCCATGAAGTGGATCTCCTTTAATTGTAGGGGCCTCACTACCTCACCCAAAAAGCCCTGAGATGACTTTTTGAATTCGAGCCTGTTGATGTCATATTCCTACAAGAAACTTTGGGAGTGGTTGACCTTGACTCCCGCACTCTCTGCTCTTTCAAGACAGGATGGATATTTCAATCCCTTGATGCCATCGGGCGATCTAGAGGACTAGATCTACGATATAGCCCCCATATTATAAACTATTGAAAATAGCAAAAAGAAATGCTAAAAATAGAAGTGCTATAAATAGCATTTCGGGATACATTCCAATTTTAGTTAGTCCCTAAACTAAAATTGAGAATTAAAATTAGAATTTGATCTTAGCATCTATTTGTAAAATAATTAATTAATTCATCTTGAGTTAATTAGTTGTAGGAAATCAAACATGAAGTCTATGTGAAGACATGCAATAGTTTCTTCATTGATTGAGGAAGTTATCCCTTGATTAAATGAGATCAGGATGAGTTGTACTTTGAGTTGTAATTAGTTAGCTCAATTAACTTAGTTAAGTCGAGTTAGATTAGTTCAAACAGTTTGTTGAACTAATTCTGAGTTCAGTTAGTTAATGCATGCATGCATGTAACTGATGCACTTCAGATAATTGAATATTCTCTCATAAATAACTCATGCATGTCAGTTCAGTCAGAGACCCAGTTGAGATCAGATGATGGGATAGTGTACTATCAGTTGCAGGAATATTCCATTGAGGATATCTCTTGCATGCAGAAGGAATTCATTCCTTGGAGATTGCACAGTTACTTTTGAGTTTGATGAGTGTGTGATGAGGCCAATTCACATAGGTGGCAGTATTTGACCCCAAGAGAAAATGCACAAGGAAATAGGAGGCTTGGAGAGCTGAGGGAAGGAATATCTTTGTCTATTTAGTCTGTGAGCTATATTATAGGATTGTACTAAGCACATGATAGCTTGTGAGGTATTGCTTTGTGTAATCTGGACATACTTCCACTTGTATGATAATACAGAGATCGGGGTTTTTAGTTGAGGCTTTCCCCAGAGTATTCTTCTATGTTCATGTGTAATTACTTTCTCATTCTCAGGTATATGTGTTCTATTTTATCTTGCTCAAAATCAATTAAGCTTATGCAATTTTGTTTGTAGAAGTAGATCTTGTATTTTTCTCTAGTATATTGCATTATCATGTGATCTACAGTGGGAAATTTCCGAATGGTATCAGACCAAAGGTGATCAAAGTGGAAAAAAATATACAAAGAAGGGAGAAGTTCGAAGGTTGAAGTTCCTGATTATAGAATTTGAATTCTTATCACATCTCAAATTTCACCAATGGCATTCAACGGTTTAAGACTTGAGTATGCCCTTGATGGTAGCTCAAAATTATATAGCCTGGAAAGATTGCAGGGAAGCAGTATTAGAGGACAACGGTCTAAAGGACTTCATTGATCAAGAAGTCCCCAAGCCGGCAGTGGCTAATGCTACTAAATTGGCAGAATGGAAGAAATGTGTTGCTAGAGCGAGGAGAATCCTTCTTCAGGGAGTTCGAGACTACATAGTCTCGAGTCTCCATGGGAAGGAGACACCATTTTCAATGTGGAAAACACTGAAAGATCTATATCAGAACAGAAGCGATCAGAGGAAGCTGGCGTTGAAAGACAAGCTTCAGAATATCAAGTGTGAAAAGAGCGACACAATCTCTACATATCTAAACAAGCTCACCACCTATAGGGATGAGCTTGGAAGTTTAGGGATCATGATAGCCGATGATGAAATGGTGATTCTTGCTCTCCTCGGTCTTCCTAAGAGCTAGCATAGCTACCAAGACTCTATAAATGGATGAGAGAAATTTCCAGATTGGGAACGAATTTGGTCAGATCTGATGCAGGAGAAGCACCAGAGATGGATCTTCATTAAAGCAAGATGATGAAGAAAATATAGCCTTAGTGAGTAAGGTGAGGAAAGGGAAAGGAAAGGCATCCCATTCCAAATCCAGTTCTTCCCATGGAGGGAAGAAGTTTGACAAATTGAAAGTGTGATGCTTACATTGTCATGAGGTGGGCCATTATGCTATGAATTGTCCACAGAAGAAATCCAAGAAGGGATCCTCGAAGGGATTAGATGGTAAGGCACTGGCCTCACAGTTCGAATTGGATTTCTCTCTCATCGCATGCATGGTTTCATCCATTGTGGGATGTGTTTGGTACCTAGATAGTGGAGCCTCTTTCCACATGTCTGGTGACAAGAATCTTTTCAGTACCCTAGAGGAGAAGAATATCTAGATGCAGATTGAGATGGGCGATGATGGAAACTACCATGTTTCAAGTGAAGGTACGGTTGTGTTTCAAAGGGAGCTTGGAGCTCCTCTCACCCTAACTAATGTAAAGTATGTACCGGGTCTGAAGAAGAATCTTGTGTCTGTCGCTATGCTAGAATACAAAGGCTATGATGTAGTCTTTAGTAAAGGAAAGGTATTCCTAAGGGATATCGGTACTGGACAGACCAAGAGGATTGAGATTCGAGTAAAGAATATCTACAAGATGGAGGTAGAAGATTGTGCTGCATTGAGTTCCAAAGTAGAGTTGGTGCAGAGCCAAGATGTTGGCAAGCTATGGCATAAAAGATTGGGCCACTTGCACCAAGGGCCTTGAAGATCATGTAGCAGATTTCTATCGGACTTCCTAAGGGAAAACTGGAGTAGACGAATATATGCAAAGGTTGTACCTTAGGTAAGCATGCAAAATCTTCCTTTTAGGATCGAGACAGTAGAGCTGGATAAATCCTGGAGTGAGTTCACACAGATGTATGTAGACCATTCTCTACAGCTCCACCACTAAACAAAGGTACTATGCTATTTTTATTGATGATTTTTCTCGTAGATGTTGGATCTACTTTATGCAAAATAAGGATTAGACCTTATTAAGGTTTTGTGAGTTTAAATCCTTGGTAGAGAAAGAATCTGGAAAGAAAATAAAAGCCTTGCATAGTGACAATGGTGGAGAGTATGTCTCCCAACAACTTAAGGACTTCTGCGCAGCAGAAGGAATTAAATAGGAGTTGACGACACCCCATAACCCACAGTAGAATGGGGTGGTCGAAAGGAAGAACATATCGATTGTGAGAACAGCTTGAGTGATGTTGGATGACCAAAGCCTACCACTTCATTTATGGGCTAAGGCATGCAATACAACAGTATACTTGTAGAAGAGAAGCCTACAACGTATACTGGGAATGAAGACACCTATGGAGGCCTTTTCCGGGAAGCAACCAGACGTGAGTCACTTCAGGATCTTTAGATCATTGATTTATTGCCATGTGACCAAACATGCCCGGAAGAAGCTAGCTCCAACAGCTGAGTTGGGGATACTTGTGGGGTACACTGATACACCACACAACTATCAGGTGTTCCTGCCTACTAGTCAGAGGACAGTGGTATGCAAAGATCTAAAGTTCGATGAGCAGAAATCAATGCGAGTATCACTTGAGAGGGAACTCAAGTTGCATGTAGAGGAGGAACTTTCAGTTCCTAAGGAGGAGGAGCCTCAAATTGATGCGGAGAAGCTATATGCAAAGGATCTAGGAGTGGAGATATCCACTCATGCTGAGTCTTCCAAAGATGGGTGGAAATTCTCAAGGAAGCTGACAAGTTGATGCTGGATGCGTGAGAGAATGTGGGATAGCCATCTTCTCAGTGCAAACAGAGGAGGTCACCCGAGCAGTACACTAGATACATGGCCTTGGTTGGGGAATGTGTAGAGTCCAAACCTTCTTCATTTGAGGAGGCAGTGCAGCAACCAGTCTAGGTTGATGCTATGGTAGAGGAGTATGACTCTATCATTCTGAATAGTGTGTGGGATGTTGTCCCAAGACCTCAGGACAAGTCAATGGTGAGTTCCTGATGGATTTACAAGGTAAAGCAGGCAGCTGATGGCAATGTTGAGAAACATAAGGAAAGGTTTGTTGCCTGTGTTTTCTCATAGGTCGAGGGGATCAACTACGATGAGACCTTTGCTACTATATAAAGGTACTCATCTATCAGTTCGATGCTGGCAGAATCAGCTCAGATGCGTTGGAAGATCCATCAGATGGATGTGAAGACAACGTTCCTTAATGGGAAGATTGAGGAGGAGGTGTACATTGAGCAGCCATAAGGTTTTGAGACCTTCGATCATGAGTCGCATGTGTGTTGACTCAAGAGGGCTTTGTATGGGCTGAAGCAAGGACCTCGTGCTTGGTACAACAGGATTGATAGCTATTTCACTGGGTTGGGCTTCACTAAGAGTGAAGCAGATGTGAACCTTTAACACATCATGGTAGAAGGTAAGCCATTGATCATTGTTCTTTATGTGGATGATCTGATTTTGACAAGTGATGATCAGTTGATCAAGTCTTGCAAGAAGGACCTTACAAGAGAGTTCGAGATGAAAGACATGGGTCTTATGCACTAATTTCTAGACATGGAAGTGTGGCAGAGGGATGGGGAAGTTTTTTTGTCTCAAGGTAGGTATGCCAATGAGATACTCAGGCGGTTCCACATGGAGAAGTGCAAGACCATGTAGACTTCTCTAGCTGGTAACTGGAGGAAGGAGGATGCTACTTCGGGTGAGGTAGTAGCTGCTATTGTTTATCGATAGCTTGTGGGTTCACTAATGTATCTAGTGAACACATGACCAGACTTATGCTTTGTGGTGAATCAACCGAGTCAAGCTATGGTTCAGCATACCAAGCTGTTTTGGGAGGAAGCAGACCATGTGCTAAGATACCTCAGAGGCACATCTCAATATGGATTGTGGTACATACAAATAGAGGGAGTGAAGCTTCAGGGCTTTATAGATGCAGATTGGGTAGGGAGTCCATTAGACTGGAAGAGCACTTCTGGAGGAATCTTCAACCTTGGTTCAATTGCAGTTTCTTGGTACAGCAGGAAACAGAGTCCAGTTGCACTTAGCTCAGTATACGCTGAATACATGGTTGCCAGTCAGGCAACATGTGAGGCCATTTGTATGTGGAAGATTCTTGTGGGATTGTTTGGTCAGAGGATGGATCCAACTGTGATCTACTGTGACAATCAAAGTTGTATCAAACTCTCTGAGAATCCAATATTTTATTATAGGTACAAGCACATCGATATCTAGTACCATCATCTTCGAGATTGTGTAGTGAAGAGGATCATGTTGTTGCTGTATGTTTCTACAGATGAACAAGATGCACATATTTTGACTAAGGCATTATCAAAATGCAAGTTTGAGTTCCATAGAGATAGGATTGGGGTGACTGATAATCCCTTTCTTGTTGAGAGGGAGTGTTGAAAATAGCAACAAGAAATGCTAAAAATAGAAGTGCTATAAACATCATTTCGGGATACATTCCAATTTTAGTTAGTCCCTAAACCAAAATTGAGAATTAAAATTTGACTTTGATCTTAGCAACTGTTTGTAAAATAATTAATGAATTCATCTTCAGTTAATTAGTTATAGGAAATAAAAGATGAAGTCTATGTGAAGACATGCAATAGTTTCTCCATTGATTGAGGAAGTTATCCCTTGATTAAAGGAGATCAGGATGAGTTGTACTTTGAGTTGTAATTAGTTAGCTCAGTTAACTAAGTTAAGTCCAGTTAGATTAGTTCAAACAGTTTGTTGAACTAATTGTGAGTTCAATTAGTTAATGCATGTATGCATGTAATTGCTGCACTTCAGGTAACTAAATATTATCTCATAAATAACTCATGCATTTCAGTTCAGTCAGAGACCCAGTTGAGATCAGATGATGGGACAGTGTACTATCAATTGCAAGAATGTTCCATTGAGGATATCTCTTGCATGCAGAAGGAATTCATTCCTTGGAGATTACGCAACTACTTTTGAGTTTGATGAGTGTGTGATGACGCCAATTCACACAGGTGGCAACATTGGACCCCAAGAGAAACTGCACAAGGAAATAGGAGGCTTGGAGGGCTGAGGGAAGGAATATCTTGTGTCTATTCAGTCTGTGAGTTGTATTATAGGATTGTACTGAGAGAAGGATAGCTTGTGAGCTAATGCTTTTTGTAATCTTGACATATTTCCACGTGTATGATAATACAGAGATCGAGGTTTTTAGCTGAGGCTTTCCCCAGAGTATTCTTCTGTGTTCATGTGTGATTGATTTCTCATTTTGAGTTATATGTGTTCTATTTGATCTTGCTCAAAATTGATTAAGCTTATGCAAGTTTGTTTGTAGAAGTAGATATTGTATTTTGCTTTAGTATATTGCATTATCAGGTGATCTACAATGGGAAATTTCAACATAAACCTCAAGACCTCTTGGGGTGGAGTTGGTTTTATTGGCATGGACATATTTTCATCTAAACTAGGGATGGATCTTCACTTGATCAATGTATATGGCCCATGTCATAACAGAGAGGCCTTCTGAAGCCGCCTCCTCAATCTATCCCTCATTACCCTAGATAATCTCATATTACGTAGTGACTTGAACTTCTCCATAGGATTTGGGTAATCTTGAGGGAAAAATTCACAAGTAGATTCAATTACAAAGACTATGGAGTTTCTTCTTGAATAACACCATCTGATGGATATACCAATGATAAAACCTCTCCCCACTTGGTGGAACCAGAGAGTGGGTGAGGTTGCTTTGGCCAGGAGACTGGATTGATTTCTCATTAAGGACTCTCTAATACAAAAACTCTTCCTCTATAGACAATGTGTGGGTTTAGGAGGTATATCAGACCATTCCCCCATTTATATGGAGATTATTGACCCCTCTCAAAAACCAAGGGCATCGTATAAATTCAACTCCACCTGGCTAGCAGACCCATCTTACATACAACTAGTCACTGCTTTCTAGTTGTCAAATCCTCCATCCATGGGGAGATCTCTGGCAGAAGGATTCTATTCAAACCTCACTAGACTCAAGAGACTCTCCATTAATTGGGTTAAGGAAAAAATGTAAGAGGGACGACCAAACCCTAGGAGAAATTGAACAAAAATTGGCCACTCTTCTGGATGACCAGGACCGGGGATTCACATCTGTAGAAGCTAAGACTCATCTTATAAATTTGGAAAACCAAAGATCAAAAATTTTGAAAGAGAGGGAAGAAACCTGACGACTCCAAAGTCGAGCTTTCTGGTTAAAAGAAGGAGATGAAGAACACCAAGTTCTTCCAAAACTTTTCCAAGGGAAGGAAAGTCACCAATACTATCTGGAATATTCCCATGGAAGATGGGGGCATAATGAAAACCTTTAATTAGGTCTGCCGCCTTGGGAATTCACATTTCAAGAACCTATTCAAAGCACCTCCTGGTGCCTCTCTCGCTAAAATTGTTAGAATTGTGGGACACTTTCCCAGTTTTGTGGACATGGATATGGCTGAGGAGCTCACATCCCTTGTCACTCAGGCGGAACTAGAAGGTACATTGAAATGGTTCAAAAAAGATAATATTTCAGGGCCAAACAACTGGACAATTGAATTCTACCTTTCCTTTTATGAAATCATTGGACAAGACCTGCTTAAGGTGGTGGAGGAATGCAAGAATTTTGGGCGTATGTATCGGGACATTAACACCACTTTCATTGCCATGATCCATAAATCTGACTCCCCCTCATCTTTCAATGATTTTCACCCTATATCCCTTTGTAACTGTCTATATAAAATCATTGCCAAGTTTCTTTCTAAGCGGCACAAGCCCACCCTATCCCACCACATCTCCCCTGAGCAATTTTCTTTCCTACAGAACAGACAAATCGACGAAGCAATCGACACTGCCCAAGAAGCCCTCCACTCCCTCAAAACAAAAAAGCTGAAAGGGTCAATTCTCAAAATCGATCTAGCTAAATATTTAAACCTAATCAAATGGATTTACATTAAGATAATCCTCACCCAGCTGGGTTTCCCCCCTCCCTTCATCGACTAGATTATGTGTTGTATCACCTTGGCAACCTTCAATGTTCTCATTAATGGTTCTACATCACATTTCTTCCACGCTGAGAGAGGTCTTTGGTAAGGATTCCCACTCTCCTCGCTTCTATTTCTGATTGTCATGGAAGGACTCAACAGACTCATTGCATCAACTAAGAAGTATGGGTGACTGCAAGGACTAAAAATGAGTGATCATTGCTACCTCACTCATTTACTTTTTGTTGATTATGTCCTCATATTCCTAAATGGAAGCCACAGGGACCCATCTACCTTCCATTAAATTCTCACACTATTTTCCCTAGCTACCATCATGGAAGCAAATCATTCCAAGTTTACCATCACCCTCTCTAATACATCTCCCCTGGAAGCTAGAGTTTCACATCAGAAATTCCCTTTTCAAAATCATCATCTAGAGGATGGTATCAAGTACCTGGGGTTTTGGATCAAGCCCCATTGCTATAGAATAGCAGATTGGATCTGGCTTGTAATTAAAATCGAGAAGCGCCTATCAAATTGCAACCACATATTCCTATCCAGAGCTAGACAACTAGTCCTCATCAAATCTATATTATAGGCTACCCCTATTTATTGGATGTCATTGGCTTAGATTCCTAAAGGAATTCTTGCCTGAATTCAGAATATCTATTGTAAATTCCTTTGGAATGGATATAAAGAGGAAAAGATTATGCTTAGGTAGGATGGAAGCACATTCCCCTCCCCAAGAAATGGGGAGGATGGGGACTAAAAGACTTATCAGTTTTTGCACATGCACTAGCAGCCAAGATGGGTTGGATCCCGCTCACAACACAAAACCTCTAGATTGAAGTCTCATATCACAAATATATCTAGCCTCATCATCTCATGGACTATATTTGTTTACCCTCTTGGCCTCGAATGAGGGTATCTATGGTTTGGAGAGAATTTTTGCATGCCCTGCCTTTCATTAGAGAGGGTCTAGCATGGAGAATAAATGATGGCACTTCGGCTCGTATAGGCATGGACCCATGGACAGGATGAGGAAATATGTATCAATTACCACCAGGCCTCACCTTATTTCTCAACTAGATGCATATCAATGTACTTGCATAGATATCTGATTTGGAGAATAGCTCCATCTTCGAACAGGCTTGGTTACGTACTCCACACTTGGGCATCCTTGAACATTGGCAGCAGACCTAGGAGGGGTACATCAATGCCCTGAAAGAAGCCCATGTGCGCATTAAAGAACGACCTGATGAACTTATCTGGACCCCGGCTGATCATGGGAAGTACTCCCTAAAAACTGGCTACCCCAACCTTCTCAAAGAGCATAGACCACTTGTACTTCTTGATTGGTGGGGCAAGATTTGGAAGCTTAATGTGCCACCAATAACAAAACTCTTCATGTGGAACATGCTCATGAAAAAAAAACAACTGGAGTTAACCTTATGCACCGATCTCTCTACGGTCCACATTGGTGTGTTTTCTGTAAACAGACTTAGGAGACAAATGACCACCTGTTTATCCACTACCCGATATGTGCATAGCTATGGCTACAAGTATTAAACCTACTCTTCAAATCTAGCTGCTGGTAGGAATAAACGATCCTTGAGGCTTGGGACAACTAGACTACTGTGAATAATGGTTCGAAATTCCTATGCCTCCCTCTCCTCATATGTTGGTCAATCTAACTGGCCAGGAATAGAATCATATTCAAAGGAATAAAGGCTCGGTGGCAACATGCAACAGCGAAACTTGTTTCAACCTACCATGAGATTCCTAATGAAACTCACCCTCCTACAATCTGCACCTGCACCACTGAGATGATTGATCACAACAAACCGTGGGCATATTTTGATGGAGTCGCCCAAGCCTAAGGGTTGGTGGGGTGGGGGGGGGGATTATACAACACCTATCGGAGCAACACCACTTCAAAATACAGCTGGGATTGGGAGAGGGAACCAATAATTATGCAGAATTGATCACACTCGGGAACCTATTGCATTTTGCACTAGCACATTCTTGCATTAATCTATAGATATTTGGAGACTCCAAAGTCATCATAAATTGGTTCAATAACATCAATAATTGTCATGCACATTCACTTAGAAACAACTTGGATGAAATTATGGAATTCAAGGAATAATTTAACTCTATCATCTGTCAACATATTTAGAGGGAACTTAACGAGGTTGCTGACAAATTATCCAAGAGGCCACGACACATCCCAAAGGCCTGTGGATGGTACAGGAATAGTTTGGTGCAGAACAATATCAATACTGTCACCGACCCTACATTGATAGGGCATAGCCTAGAGTGGACAAGCCCTAATTTTTGGTTTATCTTCAGTTGATACACATTAATACTTTATGTATATATTTATGCTCTTTTTATGCTTACTAGACACTCCAAGTACACCCTGCATGGTGAATTTGTACAACTATTTTTGGGAATGGCTTCGACCATAGCTTATATTTCTTGAACACTACTTGAATGGCTATGACCAACAGTTATGCATATGCCAACGACATCTACTATATGTAAATTTTCAAAATTAATGGAAAGTTACAATTTTTCCTTGGGAAAAAAATAATTCCCGCTTAGTCCAAATCTTTTTTCAACCATAACAAAGTGACTAGTCATCACAACACCACTTTGCATAGACTTAAGAAAAATGCAAGCTCAGTTGAACAAATTGCAGGTTTGACTCCCATATTAGGTTATACTAATTTCTTAGCTGGTCCACCTTCTCTACGTTATAATATAGAGCTATAAAAAAGTGTTCTTCAAGTCCAAAAATATGCACTTGATGTGAGAGTAAATCAAGATTTATAGGGAAAAAAAATACAAATTATTTTTCCAATACAAGAATTTAGAATAAAAGTTCGGTTTTATGCGAAAATGATATTAAATGGAAAATTAGAATGAGAAGTTTTGCTTTAATATTGAATAAAAAAAAGTAAAGGATCCTATATATGATGAGTGAGTGAAGGTGTTTTTGGGTCATGGCTATTTATCACTTTATATTGTCAATGAGTAACAATGCACAATGTTAAACTCACATAAATAGAACATATGAATTAGATAAATGTCATTTCATTAATCAAATCTGCATATAAATATATTTTTTGACCCTTGGTTTGGCATATTCCAAGAGGTCCTTTGTACTTTTCATGATTGTTGGTGATCACTTGAGGGTTGAGGCTTCCTCTCAAGTGAATAATCCAAATTTATATAATCTAGGAGGATTATGATTCCAACATCCCCCCCTCTTAATTTGAAGGGGGGGGGGGGGGGGTTGTGCGTCCAAGAAGAAAGCATAAATATAGATTTGTATAACATTCAGTGCTCTTTGAATCTGATGGTTTAAGGAAGACCAAAAACCAAATAAGGGAACAAAAGGGTTGTGGTTTAATACTAACCACCAAATTTGGAACTTCTCGTGAAGAAGTTATTAGAACCAGTTATTAGAACCATTTAAGCTCTTATGTGAAATGAATATGCTCCTTGATGATGATTTAAGGATGACCTAAAACTGATGAAATGAGTACCATAATTAAATTCTTCTACTAGTGGTGGTTTAAGGAATACCACCAACCAAATGAAGCTCATTGGACATGAGTTTGTCTCTGGCTACAAATTTGACTTTGGTTTTGGTTGGTTTTGGCTCTAGGCTCTCATTGTAGATTTTGTTTCTGATTTTGGCTCAAGCTTCTATGTTGAGACCTTGAATCTAATAATCAGCTATCAATTTCAGCTATCAAATACAAGGTGCAAACATAAAAATATCTCCAGTGAAAAATGTGTCAATACTAAAAACTGAACTATATAGTATGACCAATATATCTTCTTAGCTATTGAAGATCATTTCCAAGAAGTGATCCACCCAAGGTAAATCTTTTTTCTTGTAGGATTCTTCTATTTAGACATCTATCTAAGTGATGAGTATGTTGTATATAGTACTCACAAGGGTGGAAATCAAAACACTAATCTCTAATGTGGCCAACTCAATCACAATGTTAGCATCTACAGATCTCATGTGGAAGTGGAGTAGGTGAAGATGAACTATCCTAGAGAAACCCAACACTTAGAAACTAGATTGATATAGAGTAGTCATGAATGTGAAAGGTCGCATCTTTTTCATATTTGAGGCTAATTATATACTTGTCATAGGATGACTTCTTCCCAAGGTCTAATGATGGGCTTGGGAAGCCAAGTAGAACCCCTACATCTTCATGTGAACCTACTCCCGCAATGGTGTCATTGATCTAATCATGTGTTGAATATTGATGAAATTGTTTCTCTTATGCAAAAGAGAATTGTTCTAAACAAGAAATAGTTCAGGATGGTGACTTCTATTGTATTTCATCTCTTTGGAACTAAGATTCAAGCTAGAGAAACTCAATCTTGTTTTGTGCATCTTGTAAATATATTCAAACATTAGTGAGAGTGGATTTGTATATTTTTCTTGTATCATTAATAGTAAAATGTTTTAGAGGATTTAGCAACTCTAAAACCTTATTAATTCGAGTCATTTAAAGAAAAAAAGGCTAAACAAGTGCTTTGAGTCTTCTACTATCCAAATGAAATAAGTGTTTTCCAAATAACTTCAGGAGCTAAAACTTTCAAATAACTTCAGGAGCTAAAACTTGTGAAAGTTTTAGCTTTGTAAGTGGAATGATTTTATCAAACATAATGCAACTCAAACAAGTTTTCACTATGACCATTAAACAATATAGCTTTGAATCACAATGCATCACACCATAGGATGAGTAATCCATGAGTGCCATTCAAAATTTAAATATGGCTTATGAATATCAAAGGAAGTTCTCAAAGGTGTTCCACATGATTTAAGGTCTTACACCTCATCATTGGACTCCTTGCTTTCCTCTACACAAAGATTCGTATCCTTTTCCAAACTATAATGAGGAATCCAATCCTTGGACCATTTAACAAATCCTGGGGATTTGGAATGAGGAAATTCAATAGGGAAAATCAATGTCATTGCCCACTTATTACTGTATCTATTTTCTTTTGTTTTTTTCATTATGATAATGCAATGAGAAGGGTGAAAATCCAACATCTTGGGAACCACGGATGGAATATGATGGGACATTTTCCCATCTTAGGGTAATTTACCCGTCAAATAAGGTTAAAAAAAATTGCAATATCATCAAGATTCTTCCTTAAAATTAGAAAAAGGAAGCAAGGAGGTGCGAAAATCATCAAATTTGACATGTAAGTCTGTTTGAAATGCCAACCTTGTTGGGAACAAATATTGTAATGACCATACTGACTGGCTATTTGGAATTAGACGTTCCCTATTGTTAATAGGCGGTACAGTAGCTTAAATTTTGGAAAACACTTGTGGATGTCCCATGAAGTTTATGTGCTAATTAATTCCCACTATATGAACTAATTCTAGGCATTTTCCTAGACTAGTGTCTATGACGTAGCTTTCTCCAATGAAGGTTTTCTACCTTGATGTAGATTCCACCCCAAATTTTGGCATATTTA
Source organism: Pinus taeda (assembly GCA_000404065.3). Taxonomy (NCBI): domain Eukaryota; kingdom Viridiplantae; phylum Streptophyta; class Pinopsida; order Pinales; family Pinaceae; genus Pinus; species Pinus taeda. The sequence goes on from APFE030490641.1 coordinate 73,633, forward strand.
AAAGATATAATTCTTCTATTATAATGGTAATGAGATTCTAGTAATGTTTGATCCCAAAAATACGTTATTTGTCATCTTTATTTCAGGTCGCGTCCACCAACCAAGCTTCAAAATACAGTTGCTCCACTTAATAGTTTGTTAAGCATATTTACTACCAACGAGTGATTTTGAATCCTTGCAGCATTGACTTAATAAATAATGATAATAGAAATATGATAACACAACATAATATTTTATTAGAACAAGCCAATGCGGAAAAACGGATGTACTTTACATGACAATGCCTTCTTATAAAGCATAATAACTCCTACTTATCTATAATTGACCCATCTACTTAACTACAATTGATCCATATTGAAAATAATAACTTCTACAAAATCTAGAAAAATCATAACTCAAGTTCTGTTGAGTGTGGAGCATGATTGTTCAGAGGTCTTTGTTCTAGCCGGATGTATACCCCAAGAATTTTGTACACCCCTCCATGCGGGGGGGCTCGTTCCCCCCGCGAGGGTTCGAGGGGGCCGATCCCCACCGATTGGGGGGTCTGGGGGCCAGCGGTCCCCCGGTGGGGGATTTGTGGGCAACACCCCTGAAGCTAAAAATGGATGTAAAATTGCCTTGTAAAAGTATAGTAATTTCTAGTCAATTTGGGTCGTTCATTAGGATGATGATCTGACGGTAGAACTTATGTTTAGTTTAGGGTTTTTTCCCTAGAAGGCAACCCCTATCTTTGTATGAGGGCATTGTATTTGAGGCTGTGTAATAGATGTGTATTCTCCGAGCGAGAAATAGAGAGGTGAGACTGTGAGAGAAAACAAAGGATATTATAGTGGATCTGTTGTAGGTTGTGTCTCTTCATTTTGTTGGATAATAGAAAGGAAGGACTGGTTGTATGAGGTGGATGTAGCCCAAACTGGGTGAACCATGTATATCTGTGTCTGTCTTGTTTTATGCGTTTTCTATGTTTATATTTCTGCAATATTTTATGTGCTCCATTGCTCCGTAATATATAATTTTCTAACAATGGGTATCATAGCCAAAGGTCTATTTGGCTGATAAGCTCACAGGAAAGAAGGGTTCCTCGTTCAAGTGGGAGTAATGGTGGAAGATGGTAAGTTTAGGGTCGAGAAATTTAATGACCAAAACATCTCATTGTGGAAGATGAAGATGGAAGATTATCTGTATCAGAAATATCTACACCTACCATTGGGCGGAAAAACAAATATGTTGATGAGTATGACAGATGAAGAATGGAACCTTCTTGATAGAAAGGCACTCGGAATAGTACGGTTGTGCCTCGCAGCTTTGGTCGCCTTCAACATTTGCAAGGAAACAACAACAGAGGGTTTGATTAAGGTGTTGGAGAAACTATATGAAAAACCCTTGGCCTCAAACAAGGTATTTCTTATGAAACAGTTATTTAATATGAAGATGTGGGAAGGAGGATTTGTTACAGACCATTTAAATGATTTAAATACTGTTACAAGTCAGTTATGTTCTGTAGGGGTAAACTTTGATGATGAAGTTAGAACTTTGTTATTCTTGTGCTCATTACTAGAAAGTTGGAATGGTTTAGTAATGGCCATTAGTAACTATGTTTCTGGATCTAGCACTTTAAAGTTTGATGATGTTGTCAATGCTATCCTTACCGAGGAAATGCGATGGAAAAGCTCCGGTGAGACATCGGGTAATGCCTTGAGTGTAGAGTCTAGGGGAAGAAAAATGGATATAGGAAAGAGCTCAGGATATTGCAATAAATCAAAGAAAGGTAGATCCAAGTCCAGATTGGGGATAGTGTGTTGGAAATGTGGAAGAAAGGACACCTAAAGAAAGACTGTAGATCTCAAAAGGGAAAAGAAGGAGATGCATAGCAAGAAAAAAATCATGAAGAAAATGTGATAGGTGAGGTGTTACAAGATGCTTTTATTCTTTCTTTTGAAAATATTATTGATTCCTAGGTGGTAGATTCAGGGGCCTCATTCCATCCCACACCTAATAAGAAATACTTTCATGACTATGTTCAAGGAGATTTTGGACAAGTTCGTTTGGGTGATGATAAACCCTGTAAAATTGTTGGAATGGGTAAGGTTCTTGTAAAACAGCTGAATGGAAACCAATGGCTACTAAAGGAGGTAAGGTATGCTCCAAATCTAAAGAAAAATCTGATTTCAACAAGGCAGTTAGGCAGTGAAGGTTGTGTGACAACCTTCACAGATAAAGCTTGGAAGGTCACCAAAGGAGCCCTAGTAATAGCAAAAGGCGAAAAGGTTGGTACTTGTATTTATGCAATGGTATTTCTAACTCTGTTAATGCTTTAACTTCTAAAGGAGAAGATGCAACATTATGGCATCATAGGCTCGGACACATGAGTGCAAAGGGGATGAAGATTCTTCACTCAAGGAATTTGTTTTCAGGTTTGAAGAATGTTGATTTGGACTTTTGTGAGAATTGCATTTATGGAAAACGAAAGAGAGTTAGATTTCTCAGAGTTTGGAAAGAAAATAAGAGCAAAAAATTAGAGCTTGTGCATACAGATGTATGGGGACCTGCTCAGGTATCATCTCTCGGTGGCTCTCGTTATTATGTTACTTTTATTGATGATGCACCTAGAAAAACTTGGATTTATTGTATTAAGAATAAATCTGATGTATTTGATACTTTCAAGAAATGGAAAGCGTTGGTTGATATTGAGATAGGAAAGAAATTGAAGTGTCTTAGATCAAAAAATGGAGGTGAATATTGCAGCAAATAGTTTGATAGATATTGTTGAGAGCATGGAATTTGTAGAGAGAAGACAATTCCAAGAACACCACAAGAAAATGGTGTGTCAAAAAGGATGAACAGAACAATCATGAAGCGTTCAAGGTGCCTGAAATTTCATGCAGGATTGCCTTTATAGTTTTGGGAAGACATTGTAGATACTGCTATTTATCTAATAAACAGAGAACCTTCAATTTCCTTGGATGGTGGTGTTCTAGAGGAAGCATGGACAGGTAAAAAGGTAAACTACTCTTTTTTAAATCATTTTGGTTGTGAGGCCTTTGTCCATATTGTTAAATAAAATAGAACAAAGCTTGAGGCAAAGTCAAATAAATGTACTGTTATTGGATATGGTGTTAATGATTTTGGTTATCACTTATATGATTATGAAAATCACAAAATCTTTAGGAGTAGAGATCTAATATTCAATGAAAATTTCTTGTATAAGAATCAGTTGCAGGAAAAGAAACAGGAAAAAGAAAACAAGGAATATGCAATTCTGGATGAAATCCCTGAAAAAGTAAAGGTGCCTGAAAAAATAATAATGAACAACCACAACAACAACAACCACCACAACAACAACAGGCATCCCAAACACCTGAAAGTGGTGTTAGAAGATCTACCAGGATAAGTAGACCCCCTGCACGATACTCTCCTTCATTATATTATTTATTGTTGACTGGTTTTGGTGAACTCGAATGTCATGAAGAAGTAATGCAGGTTAAAAGCAGGAAGAAGTGGGAGGTAGCCTTGGAAGAAGAGATGGACTCCTTAATGCATAACCAGACTTGGGACTTACTCAGGTTTCCTGCAAGAAAAACTACATTGAAGAATAAATGGGTTTATAGGTTGAAGGAAGAAGATGGAGGAAAATAGAGGTACAAAGCTAGACTTGTGGTGAAGGGGTTTGCACAGAAGAAAGGTATTGATTTTGATGAAATATTTTCTCCTGTTGTTAAAATGACTTCAATAAGAACTGTTTTAAGTCTAGTAGAAGTTGAATATTTGCATCTTGAGCAGTTAGATGTAAAGATAACCTTTCTCCATGGGGATTTGGAGGAAGAGATATATATGCAGTGGCCACAAGGATATGAGGTGAAAGGGAAGGAAAAACTAGTGTGCAGGTTGAAGAAGAGCTTGTATGGCTTAAAATAGGCTCCAAGGTAGTGGTATCTAAAATTTGACAAGTTTATGTCTAAACAAGGTTATACTAGATGTCACTCTTATCATTGTGTTTATCTCAAAAGGCAAAATGATGGCAGCTATATTATATTGTTATTGTATGTAGATGACATGCTTGTTGCAGGTTCTAACATGTAGGAAATAAATGTGCTCAAAAGGAAATTGGAAAACTTATTTGCAATGAAGGATTTGGGTGCTGCAAAACAAATCCTTGGTATGAGAATAACTAGAGACAGGAAGAATCACAAATTAACATTGTCTCAAAGTGAGTACATAGAAAGGTGTTGAAAAGGTTTAATATGCAGAATGCAAAACCAGTTGGTATACCTTTGGCTAGCCATTTCAAATTAAGTAAGGAGGCGTGTCCCAAGACTCAGGAAGAAATGGCTCATATGTCTGAAGTTCCATATGCATCAATAGTTGGAAGCTTAATGTATGCAATGGTCTGCACAAGGCCTGATATTGCACATGCAGTGGGAGTTGTAAACAGGTACATGAACAATCCAAGAAAGGAACATTGGATGGCAGTGAAATGGATTCTCAAATATTTTAAAGGTACCACAAATCAAGCATTATGCTTTGGTCGTTCAAACATTTCTCTACAGGGATATGTTGATGCAGACATGGCAAGTGACAGAGATAACAGGAGGAGCACTATAGGATATGTATTTACTGTAGGTGGAACAACTGATAATTGGGTTTCTAAAATCCAAAGTGTTGTTGCACTTTCAACAATAGAAGAAGAGTATGTTGTTGCTACAGAGGCTAGTAAAAAAATGATTTGGTTAAAAAGGTTTATGGGTGAATTGGGTAATGAGCATGATATGGGCACGTTATACAGTGATAGTCAAAGTGCCATTCATCTTGCAAAGAACTCAGCATTTCATTCCAGGACTAAACACATACAGCTCAAGGACCATTTCATACGATCAGTGTTGGAAGATGGAGAGTTGAAGCTGGAAAAGATACACACTAGCCAGAATCCTGCAGATATGCTAACAAAAGTTGTAACCAGGGAGAAAGTGAGAATATGCTCAATTTCAATTGGTCTTCAAGGATGACAATGAAGATGAGAAATAGCTAGGTCCGAAGAGGAGTCATTGTCCAGTAAATGAAGCAGCAGTGGAGTTGCTATAATCATTCTCATAGTGGGAGATTGTTGAGTGTGGAGCATGATTGTTCAGAGGTCTTTGTTTTAGTCGAATGTATAGCCCAGGAAGTTTGTACACCCATCCATGCGGGGAGGTGCAAGGGGGACTTGTCCCCCCCATGGGGGTTCGGGGTCTGATCCCCCCTAGCTGGGGGGTTTGGGGGCCAACAATCCCCCGGCAGGGGTTTCAAGGGAAATGCCCCCGAAGCTAAAAATGGATGTAAAATTTCCTTGTAAAAGTATAGTAATTTCTAGTCAATCTGGGCCGTTCATTAGGCGGATGATCTGATGGTAGAGCTTATGTTTAGTTTGTGGTTTTTTTCCCTAGAAGGCAACCCCTCTCTTTGTATGAGGGCATTGTATTTGAGGTTGTGTAATAGATGTGTATTCTCCGAGCGAGAAATAGAGAGGTGAGACTGTGAGAGAAAACAAAGGATATTACAGTGGATCAACTGTAGGTTGTGTCTCTTCATTTTGCTAGATAATAGAAAGAAAGGACTATTTGTTCGAGGTGGACATAGCCCAAACTAGGTGAACCACGTATATTTGTGTCTTTCTTGTTTTATACGTTTTCTGTGTTTATATTTCTACAATATTTTATGTGTTCCACTACTCCGCAATGTATAATTTTCTAGCAAGTTGTACACAATCAAGAACATTCACTCAAGTTTTACATAATATGGAGCAATATAATCCTCCATTAACTCTGTTAGCGCTCAAATCTACCTTAGGCTGAAATAAGGTGAGACTCAAGGCCACATCAAACCACGCTCAGCCTCGTAGCTAGCCCTACGAGGATAGGAGAGGGATCTCTCTGGGTCAAACTCGGCAAAAGATAATCAAAGAGGCTCGAGATGACTGAATTGATGACTAATTTTAGGCTAGGTATGAAGTGCAAGGACTTTGAGATTGATTTTTTGCGGTTTTGTTGAATTCAAGGGAAAGGAAATTTTGGGTGCGGAGTGTTGGGTTGTGTTAGATTCTTTCCCTGTCCGGGGGGTTTGAGGGGGGTGGGTAGCCCCCCTCTACAGGGTTCAGGGCAGCGCCCTGAGAAAAAAAAATTTGGACCCTATATTAGGTTGGGTGAACCTACCTATGGTTTTTCGGTCCACGGTTTTGGACGCGAT
>APFE030490641.1:88219-147771 GCA_000404065.3 Pinus taeda
GAGCCAAAGAAGTAGGCTCCTCCCTAACATGTTGTCCACTTTTGCCACCTTTGTGATACCTCCGTGGCACATTAGGCACATTGACCTCCGGTGTAGAGTCACTATCATAATCCTGCTCATATAATGACTCGGTCTCTGACATGTTCTTTAACAACAAGGTAGCCGAAATATATATATATGCTGATATAGAACTGTGTGCCAAAATTTGACTGTTGACTTTTTTGTCTTTTTATCAAAATGCTGTGACTAAGGGGACATAAATGACAAGGGAATTTTTAGGAAAAGGGAAGCATTAGGGAAATGGGAACAATGGAAATAAAATAAGGAAATTAGGGAAGGGAAAGGGGCATAGAAATTTTGAAATGTTAGGGTTTTGGGATGAGGTAGGGATTACATGTTTATAGTAGAAGGGAGGGATTAGGATTTTAAGGGAAGATAGTGTAGGGTTTTATGAGGATTTATTGGGAAACATATTGGTGAAAATAGGGGATGGGAAACAAAGGGAATAGGAAAACTTGGCAACAGTGATTTTTGAAAACCCCACACCAAACTTGGCACTTGAATCCTTACAGCAAATTGATGAACAAAGAGGGTTTATACACTTGGTTTTTCATGGCAAGTATAGCATAATTTATTTATATAAACCATCTAAAAACCAAGAGAAAGCTATGAGTGTAGGACTACCTGCAAATTGATGCGTGAGGAGAGGTGATTTGAGTGGTCTCTGGGCAAATTTTAGGAAAAAAATCCTATGCGCCGCACGCCTCACCCAACGTGCCGCGTGCTTTGGATGTGCCGTGTGCGTTCAAATTTGCACTGGAAATTGTCCACTGATGTGCTGCGCACCTGACCTGATGCGCCGCGCACCCTGGAACTGACCCTAACTGCTCACGAACTTGAAAAATCACCTTTGAACGATGCTCTTGGCTCTCAAAATGTGGAATGGGTTGCAAATGAGGAGAAATGACTTGATATAGCCTCCTTTTTTAATTTTTTCTTAATGAAAACCCATTTTCTTATGTTTGGTTGTTGACACTTTTTCAAAATTAATAGGCTTTGACCTTTTTGGTTTCTTTCTTAAAATAGGTTGAAATGATGATCTTATCTGATAATTTTTTGCAGAGATAGCTCTGATATGCTTTGGAAAAGGAGACCAAGGTTGCACTTGAACAATTGAAGAACTGAAAATTTTTACAATTTTTACAAAAATGAGGTGGCGACTTATCTTCAAAACTAAGTTTTGAAGAGAAGTCCTAATTCAGTTGTACAATGATGAAAATTATTGAAGTGATGATTTATCGAAGACATCTCTCTGGCCCGCTGGTCTTCTAAGACTTTTCAAGACAAAATTGACTCAACCCTAGACCCTAGACCTAAAAATTTAAAACATGACTGTAAATGACTTGTGAAGCTTTATGACTTAACCTGAACCAGCAGTGACATGCACGAGGGGAATGAGTGACACAAACCACTCCATCAGAGTTATGGCATGCCTAACAAAATGCAACTGATGAAAACTGGTGGGACACCTAAAACATGAAATGCAAAAAAGAGCTTTGATCTCTGATGGAGGGATAACTAGACTGACTCTAACAAACTCATGATTAACTCTTGGTCTCTCCATTAATGGAATAATGAATTTATTTACCACACCTAACTTGTTTCTACATAACATAAACTTATATTTTCGTAGAGGCTTAGTGAAGATGTTTGCCACATTATCATTTTTATTACATTAGATCAAATTAATTTCCTTTGATGATTTTTTTCTCATACAAAATGATGATGTATTTCAATGTGCTTTAATCTTGCATGGGCCCTTTTCCAATTTGATAGATCTTTAGTTGTCACACTTGATGATTATTGTTCCTTCTTATTTTTCTCTCATGTCTTCAAGAGTTCTTCTTAGCCAAATTGCTTCATAGGTTTCATTGTATAAGACCTTATACTCAACTTCGGTAGAAGACAAAGAAACAATTGGTTGTTTCTTATTGCACCATGTGTTAGAAAATTATATATTATGGAGCAATGGAACACATAAAATGTTGCAGAAATATAAACATAAAAAGCATGTAAAATGAGAGAGACACATATATACTTGGTTCACCCAATTGGGCTATGTCCATAGAGAAACAGTCAATCCTTCCTTTTATATTATCCAACAAAATGAAGATATACAACCTACAACAAATATGTTGTAGTTCCCTCTTCACTCTCACACAATCTCGTCTCTATTTCTCGTTCAAAATACACATATACATAGTGAAATACAATTCCCTCATATATAGCGAGGGGTTTCCTTCTAGGGAAAAAAACCCTAAATTAAACATAACTTCTATCATGAGATTTCCGCCTAATGAATGACCCGAATTGACTACAAAATTACAAAATTTTACAAGGAAATTTTACATTTGTTTTTAGCTTCAAGTGTGCTTCCACCTATTCCCCCACCGTAGTCCCCCTGGACCCCTCCCCCCATCCCCAGCGGTGCACATTTATGGGCAGCGTTTCTGCCACATTACGAACTAGGGTCCAATGCGGTGATACCTCTGAATAAAGAAGATAATCAAGCTCCACATCTAGCAATTTTTTAACAACTGGTATCAGAGCTAAGTTGGCTTTAGAAGGACATTTTTTGTTGTGAAGGGTTTGTATTGGCCTAATAGATAGTGAGATAATTAAGTTTTCCTTGTAGATCTGGATCAAAATCCATAGATTGTGAAGCAAATTTTCACATTATTGGGTCATGAGAAATTAAGTGGATGAGGAGGATATGTGCACGCGGATTAATTAATTGATGCACCATGTACCTAAAAAGAACACCTAGATAACTGGCGGTTACAGCAGCTGGTGACCAATGTAATTTGGTATACGCGTTCTCTTTATATGGACATTGATGTCATATGTAAAAAAATAGCAACAAGGGTAAAAAGAAAAGGCATATTATAATGGAGTGAAATTTTTAATTTGCATGTAAATGGGCATACTACTATAAGACCTGGTAAGGTTTGTGTACCCCTCAGTGATTATCGGTAAAGTTTGGGTTAGTCCTAGGTAATAGGGGGATGTCAGGTTAACAAATCCCGGGTAAAAACTTTGAGGGGGGTAAGGGCTAAAGTGGGCGAGATTCTCTCACTTAGCAGGTTTTGGATGGATTTAGTCAAGGAACCCCAAGTCAAGTGTAAGGGGGAATTTTTAGGTAAAATTGACTCACTATTTGAGTCAAGGTTGACCTAGATAAATAGTAATGTTTTTGGGCACATGGTATATTGTACCCATGGTATTATGGTATGTGGTATTGCATGTAATGGAGCCTATAAAAGGCTGGGAATACTTCATTGTAATGTAGGCTTGGAGGTGAGTGGTGAAGGCTCACTTGGCCAGATTGGACAGGATTTTGGCTAATGCTAATAAGATCTCATTGGGTTGGTGTTTTCCCTGGATTTGGGGTTTTCTTGGATAAATATTATGTGCGTAATATTTATGTGTATTGTTGATGGTTATTTTATTATTCCTCTGTGTTGTAAATTTCTTAACACCATGACACAAAATTGGATCCAATACTGAAGGAATAACCAAAGGTGGACTTCATATCATCTTGATCTCTTGTCCAATCATAATTTGGAAAGATTTTCAACTCAAAATTTGAATCATTCATATATTCAATACCAAATTTTTTTGTCTCCTTCAAAATATTAAAGGACTCTCTTAGTTCCTTTCCAGTGAATTTCATGTGGCTTAGCCTTGAATTGACTATGTATACTGATTGAATATGGAATATTTAACCTGGTTCTAGTTAAGTGATTCAGACTTCCCACCAATTTTCTATACAATGTTTCATTCACTTATTTTATTTTATCATTACTATTGAGTTTAACATTCTTTTCTAGTGGTGTATATATTTCTTTACATCTAATCATATTGAATCCTCTAATTAATTCCTATGTGTATTTACTTTGTGTGACAAAGGTTCTACCATTACCTCTCCAAAATCCAAGGCTTAAATAGTAATGCAAATCTCCAAGATCCTTCATTTCAAATTCATCTAACATACTGCTTTTGATATTTTCAATTATTCTGGTAGCTCCACCTGTTATGATAAGATCATCAAAATATACATAAATCAACACAATATGTCATTTTTTCATCCCTATTGATATAGATATTTGGATCTCCTTTACTTTTGTTAAAACCCTATTGGGAGAACAATTTATCATTCTTCGCATACCAAGACCTGGGTGCATGTTTTATCCCATATAATTGTTTCTTTAACCTACAAACAAGATGTTATAGTTCTCATTGTTTTACAAAGCCTTTTGGCTAAACATGATATACTTCTTATTTTAATTCTCCATTCAAAAATGCTGACTTGACATCTAACTGGTTTAACTTCCAATTATGCTTAGTTTCCAATACAATCATCATTATAATTGTGTTCATTTTAGTAACAAGTAAAAAAGTTTATTTATAATCTATCCCTTCTCTCTATTAATAACCCTTTGCCACCAATTTAGATTTATATCTATCAATAGTTCCATCCACATTAAATTTAGTTTTGAACAACCATTTTGAGCCTATGGGTACTTTATCCTTAATAAATATTGTCAATTCCCATGTATCATTTTTATAATAGAATCATATTCTTCTTTCATTGCATTTCTCCATTTTGCATGTTCATTAGCTTCTTCAAAGTTCAAAGGTTCTAGGACATTCATCACTTTAGTCATCAAAGCATAGTCTCTATACTGTACAAATGGCTAAATGTTTCGTGATGACCTTCTTAGTTGTTCATTGCTTTCATCCCTCCTCCTTCTTTGTGGTGTCTTATTTCCTCTTCTATGTGTGATTCCATCGCTTGAGGTGTGAATATCACTAGATCATTCCTCTTGTTTTTTTTTCATTTTTGTCATCAGCTACTTTTGTGACATCATCATAGTCTTGAGGAATATGCGATGCATTGTAAGTATCCTCCCTATGGGCTTCATTTGAATGTTCATGAAGCAAAACATTTATGCTTGCAAAAACATAATGTAGAAGGATAAAACATCTTATATGTTTTATTATCAAAGCAATAACTAATGAACATACACTTGATAGTTTTGGCATAAAGTTTTATCCTAACTTATTTTGGAACATGAGCAAATGCTTTTCTTCCAAATATCCTTAAATGGCTTACCATTGATTTATAACCATAAAGAGCTTAAAATGGAGTCTTATGGTTTAAATTTTTTGTTGGAGTTCTATTTTTTAAATAAACAGTAGTACTAATAAATTCAACCCAAAAAGCATTTGTAAGACTTTACCTTTCATCTTTCTCCTCGCACATTCCACTAAGGTTTTGTTCTTTCTTTTAGCTACTTGTTTCTACTCTAGAGCATGTGGAAATATATATTATTGAACAATTCCATGGGATTTGCAATATTTTACAAATTCTCCTAATGTACATCCCCTCCCCCTGATTAGATCAAAGGATCTTGATGTATTTTCTTGTTTTCTTCTCAAACAAGTTTTTAAATTTTTTGAAATATTCAAATACATCACTCTTATTTCTCGTGAAATAAACCCATATATATTTGTGAAATCATTTATAAATTAAGAAATAATATGCTCCTTCTAATTATCTAGCATGTATAGAGCCACACGCATATGCATGCACAAGTTCAAAAATATCTCTTTTCCTTCTAATTGTATGAGTAGGGATGTTATGTAACTACCTCACCAAATAGAAGAAAATATAGATCAATGACTTAGAAATTTTCCTCTTCGAGGGGGAGGCCTCCTTTACATTACATAAATGAACAATTCTTGGATGACACAAATGAAAATACTTCCTTCGTATATATAAGAGTCTAATGGGTCATAATATAATCAGAGCCTACATAACAATAATAATAAGGGTACAATAATAAAATAGTGGGCTTCTATGGGGCACAACAATAACAAGAAGGGGACTACAGTAGTATTATAGGGACCTAACATGACCCTCCCCTTAAAAAAAGTGTTGTCCTCAACTCTTGAGTAGCTATGGATACTTCTATATAAAATTCTCATCCTCCCATGTGGAATCTTCAGCGGATAAGCTCTTCCACTTAATGAAATACTCTAAAATTGATCGATTTTGTAGTTGTCAGGTTCTTATTTCCATGATTTCTTCAGGATCAAATATGAATTTTCCTTCTTCGTCAAGTGCTGGAAACATTGTTTGAACGGGAAACTTGTCACCAATAACCTTCTTTAAGCATGAAACATGGAAAACTAGGTGCACTCGGGAAGATGTAGGCAGCTCCAATTTGTATGTCATAATACCAATCTTTTACAACACTTTGTAAGGACTATAGTACTTGGGTGATAATTTATTATCCTTCTTAGCTTGCTTAAGGGACATTCTTATATATGGTTGTAGTAGTAAAAATACCTAGTTGGTTACCTCAAAACTTCTTTCACTACAATGTCGATCTTCCTGTTATTTAAATCAATTATGCGCTAGAGTGAGGTTATCCTTTAATATTTGGAGAACTTGTTCTTGATGCTCAATGTGATCATCCACTTCTTGAACCTTAGAATTTTCTCTTAAATATGATGTAATGGATGGTGGATGATATCCATAAATCACTATAAATGGGGTCATTTTTGCTATAGTATGGAAGGAAGTGTTATACAACCATTCAGCTAGAGGTAACCACTTGACCCATTGTGCTTGTTTATCAAATACAAAGAAACGAATATTTCCTTCTAAACATTTGTTCACTATCCCAATTTTCCCATTAGATCGAGGATGATAAGATGAGCTATGAGCTAATTGAGTACCAAGACAAGAAAATAATTTCGTCCAAAAAATTCTAGTGAAAATGGGATCTTTGTCACTTACAATGTTTGGGTTTCCATGAAGCTTTTGAATTGTTTCCATAAATGCAGTAGCTACTGTATTGGCATTAAAAAGATGAGATAATGCACAAAAGTGTGCATAGTTGGTAAGTTCATCAATTACCACCATTGTAACACTCTTTCCTTCAAACTTCAGTAAAGGTTGTAATAGACTTGGGGTCTTAATTGTCTCAACTTTATTTTTTTGGAAAACCAAACATTCTACCACAAACTTCTAAATATCAGATTTAATGCCATCCCAAAAAAATTCTTCTTGACCCTGTGGTAAGTTTTTAAAAATCCTGAGTGCCCTCCTAAGGGAGAGGTGTGAAATTAGAAAAGAATCTTTTGTTTGAGTTGGGAATTCTCACAAAGATATAATTGATTTGTGTACCATAATGAATCATTTTTCCAACTAAATGTATAAGATGTAATGGGATCTTGCTACAACTTTTGAATGAGTGTCCAAACCTCTTCATCATTCTTCCATTCATCCCGTGCTTCTATTATCCACTTAGGTTGGATAATAGAAATGGCAGAAAGAAATGCTTCCACATCCTCATCCTCTCTTGAGAGTGCATTCAAAACAACATTTTTCTTCCCTTTTTTGTAGATGATTTCAAAGTCATAACCCAACATCTTTGTGACCCATTTTTTTCTGCTTTTCTGAAGATAATCTTTGTTCAAAAAATTATTTAAGACTATCATGATTTGTTTTTACCTTGAAGTGTCTTTCCATTAGGTATGGTCGTCATTGTTTTAGTGCATGTAGTATTGCCAATATTTTCTTTAGTGCATCTAGTATTTCCAAATTTTCCTTCTCATCAATAGGATTGTGTAAATATTTTCCTTTTATTAGATGACTTTCAAAAGAAATTGGTCTTTGTTCTTGCAATAAAAAATCACCAATTCCATTTACTGAGGCATCACATTCCACAATAAAGGTTTTGGTGAAGTGTGGCATAGTTAAGGCCAGTTTTTGGCACATTACCTCTTTAAGATGTTCAAAGGCCTTAGCTTCCTATGGCATCCAAGAAAATGCATATTTCTTCAGTAATGATAGTAGAGGTACTTCTACTCTCCCATAATTCTTAATGAACTTGAGATAATACCCTGTCAACCCAAGAAATCGTCGAAGATTCTTTATGGTTGTGGGGATTATTTATTCCTTAATGCCTTTAATTTTATTAGGGTCTATCTTAAGACCCCCATGAGATACAATATGACCACAATATTCCACCTACAATACTCCAAATAAACATTTGGAGTGTTTTGCATATAATTGTTTCTCCTCCAATAGTTTGAGCACCCTGTCAACATGTTGGATATGATCCTTCCAAGACTTGTTGTAGATTAGTATATCATCAAAAAATACTAACAAAAATTTTCTAAGGAAGGTTTTGAAAATGGAATTCATCAAACCTTGAAATGCAGAAGGTGGATTAACAATGCCAAAAGGCATGACCAAAAATTCATAATAACCCTCATGAGTTTTAAATGTTGTTTCAGAATGTCTTCATTGTTCATTCTAATTTGATGATATCTTGAACGAAAATCCAACTTGGTGAAGTAAATTGCTCCATGTAATTCATCAATGACAGGAATGGGAACTTTATCTTTAATAGTGAGCTTGTTGATCTCCCTATAATCTGAATCAATGCACCATGGTTGATCCTTCTTGTGCATTAATACTAATGGAGTAGAGAAATAACTTTAACTAGGTTGAATTATACTGTCCTCTAACATTTTTTCAACCATACGCTCAATTTCGCTCTTTTATGCATAAAGATACCTATAAGGCCTTATGTTTGGAGGAACACTTAATTGAATCAAATTAATAGCATGATCATGATCAAAAATATTTTGAAGGTCTTTGGCAGTCTCAAATACCTTGGAATGATTGGCCAATAATTTTTGGGGATTTGGAAAAATAGATGATTTCAAGGTTTGAACCTCTAGTGAGAATAATTGTGCAATTGCACCCCATTATTCTTTCTTTGGAAGGTCTTTCATTCCATTAGAGTTGAGTTTCTTTCCTGGTTTCCATGTGATACCCCTTAATTCAACTTCCTTTCCTTCCCAATAAAATTTCAAGAAAAGTTCTTGAAAATTAGAATTTATCATCCCCAAAGATTGTAACAAGAGTGTAACCATTGGACTCATAGTACAACATCAGCATTGCCCATTAGAATGGGAAGCATTATACTATTCAATACATATTCCCTAATGGATAGCTTAATATTATGGATCTTTCTAGATAAGTTTATAGTTCCTCCATTTGCAACCATCACTTGACACTCCGGCGCTGGATATAGGAAGAAATTCAATTCCTTGGCTACCTTACAATGAATAAAATTATGGGTACTACCCAAATAAATCAACATTATTACCATTTTCTTCTTGATATGTCCTTCTATATTGAGAGCTTAAGGAGTGGTAATTCATGCCAATGCATTACAAGATATGGTCAGATTCATTTATTTTTTCTCTTGGGTTAGTTCTTGGTGTAAATCCTCTTCTTTTGAAGTTTCTTATTCCTTTTCTTCCTCCTCTTTACAATCTATGTAAAATAATTTCTTCTCAACACACTTTTGACCTTTAGTATATTCTCTATGGCAATTATAACAAAGCCATTTTTCTCTTTTTTTCTCCTGTCAACCTTGTAGGTTGTGAAAGGCTAGGAGCAACAACACTTCCATGTTTATAGTTGTGAGTGGTATACTTCCTTGTTTCCATAATTTTGCTTTCAACGTTTCTTGGCACCCTGAATGCCTTCTCCAATGAATCAGGTTCCCAAAGGCGAACCTCATGTTGGATGTTATCCTTTAAAGTCCCTATGAAGACATCAATCCAATGCTCCTTTGGAATATCATTTACCCTAATATTCAACTTTTGAAAGTCCTCAATGTGCTCCGCCATTGAACCCTTTTGTTTCAGGTTTATCAATTGGCTAAAGAAGGTGTTACTCTTTGTATATTCATAATATGCCATCATTTCCTCTGTAAATTGACTACGTGACAAGTCATTTGTGATAAAAAAGCTATCGATACCATACAAACTAATTGGATTCTAAATATAAAGATGCAATGTGTACCTTTTGTGTGTGTTTCACATTATGGAGATCAAAATATTGTTCCATCTATAATATCTATGTTACCGAATATTTTCCATCAAACTTCCTCATATCAATCTTTGAAATATGGCAAGTCTTCAATCCAAAGTTAGAGTCTATGAAATCATAATTAACATTCCTTTTGTTCTCATTATGAGTTTCATCTAATACCTTTTTACCATTAGGAAGCATTTCTTGTAGCAACTTTGTCAAACCTTCCTTCAAATCTTCCATGTGTTCTTTTTAAAACATTTTTCAAATCTTCCATGTTTCCTTTCATTTTTTCTTATATATCATCCATATTACCTTCCATGAAATTATTCAAACCGTCCATATTAGTTTCCATTTCATTATTTGTTACTCTTTGTGAGAGCGGAATTTGTTTCACTTGGTTTTGTAATTTTGATATGTCATGTTGCATTTCTTCCTCTTCTTCATGCTCCATAGTAGATCTTTCTGGTTTCTTACTAGGTGTTTCCATTTTCTTGCTTCGAGTAATTTTGGAATCAAATAATGATATTTGTGCTTCAATATGCCACTTGAATCACTTCAAACTGATTTTTCAAGCAAAACTTATAAAAAATTTAAAAAAATACCCACCTTTTTCTTGCTTTCAAGGAGCTCAATATTGAATTTGTTGTAGATACATAAATTCATATCTCTTGTTGTGTGTGGAGCATGATTGTTTAGAGTTCTTTGTTTCAGTCGGATGTATACCCTAGGAAGTTTGTACACCCCTCCATGTAGGGGGTGCGGGGGGGACTTGTCCCCCCCGCGGGGGTCCAGGGAGGCCGATCCCCCTCGGCTAGGGGGTCTGGGGGCCAGTGGTCCCACGACGAGGGCTCGGGGGCAGTGCCTCGAAGCTAAAAACATATGTAAAATTGCCTTGTAAAAGTATAATAATTTCTATTCAATTCAGGTCGTTCATTAGGCAGATGATCTCATGGTAGAATTTATGTTTAGTTTAGGGTTTGTTTTCCCTAGAAGGCAACCCCTCTCTTTGTATGAGGGCATTGTATTGAGCCTGTGTAATATATGTGTATTCTCTGAGCAAGAAGTAGAGAGGTGAGACTAGAGAAAACAGACGATATTACAGTGGATCTGATGTAGGTTGTGTCTCTTAATTTTGCTGGATAATAAAAAGTAAGGACTAGTTGTTCATGGTGGACATAGCCCAAACTGGGTGAACCACGTATATCTGTGTCTCTCTTGTCTTATGCAATTTTTTCTGTGTTTATATTTCTGCAATATTTTATGTGTTCCATTGCTCCATAATATATAATTTCATAACAACTGGTATCAGAGCCGAAGGTTTATTTGGCTGATAAACTCGCAGGAAAGAAGGGTTCCTCGTTCGAGTGGGAGCAATGGAAGAAGATGGTAAGTTTAGGGTCTAGAAATTTAATGGCCAAAAATTCTCGTTGTGGAAGATGCATATGGAATATTATCTATATCAGAAAGACCTATACCTACCATTGGGTAGAAAAGCAAAAATGTTGACGGGTATGACAGATGAAGAATGGAACCTTCTCGATAGAAAGGCACTCGGAACAATATGGTTGTGCCTCACAGCATCGGTCACCTTCAACATTTCAAAGGAAACAATGACAAAGGGTTTGATTAAGGCGTTGGAGAAACTATATGAAAAACCCTCGGCCTCAAACAAGGTATTTCTTATGAAACTATTATTTAATATGAAGATGTCGGAAGGTGGATCTGTTGCAGACCATTTAAATGATTTTAATACTGTTACAAGTCAGTTATGTTTTGTAGGGGTAAACTTTGATGATGAAGTTAGAGCTCTGTTATTCTTGTGCTCAACACTAGAAAGTTGGAATGGTTTATTAATGGTCATTAGTAACTTTGTTTCTGGATCTAGTACTTTAAAGTTTCACGATGTTGTTAGTGCTATCCTTAGCGAGGAAATGTGACGGAAAAGCTCTAGTGAGACATCAAGAAATGCTTTGAGTGTAGAGTCTAAGGGAAGAAAATGGAAAGAGGAAAGAGCTTAGGATATTGTAGTAAATCAAGGAAAGGCAGATCCAAGTCTAGATCGGGGATAATGTGCTAGAAATGAAAAAAGAAAGGACACCTAAAGAAAGATTGTAGATCTCGGAAGGGAAAAGAAGGAGATGCACAACAAGAAAACAATCATGAAGCAAATGTGATAGGTGATGTGTTACAAGATGCTTTGATTCTTTCTTTCAAAAATATTACCGATTCATGGGTGGTAGATTCAGGAGCCTCATTCCATACCACACCTGATAAGAAATACTTTCATGACTATGTTCAAGGAGATTTTGGAAAAGTTCGTTTGGGTGATGATAAACCCTGTAAAATTGTTGGAATGGGTAAGGTTCTTGTAAAACAGCAGAATGGAAACCAATGGCTACTAAAGGAGGTAAGGAATGCTCCAGATCTAAAGAAAAATCTGATTTCAACAGGGCAGTTAGGTGGTGAAGGTTGTGTGACAACTTTCACATATAAATCTTGGAAGGTCACCAAAGGAGCCCTGGTAATAGCAAAAGGTGAAAAGGTTGGTACATTGTATTTATGCAATGGTGTTTCTAACTCTGTTAATGCTTTAACTTCCAAAGGAGTAGATGCAACATTATGGCATCATAGGCTTGGACACATGAGTGAAAAATGAATGAAGATTCTTCACTCAAGGAATTTGTTGCCTGGTTTGAAGAATGTTGATTTGGACTTCTATGAGAATTGCATTTAGGGAAAACAGAAGAGAGTCAGATTTCTCAGAGTTGGGAAAGAAAAGAAGAATGAAAAATTGGAGCTTGTGCATACAGATGTATGGGGACCTGCTCAGGTATCATCTCTCGGTGGATCTCGTTATTATGTTACTTTTATTGATGATGCAACTAGAAAAACTTGGATTTATTGTATTAAAAATAAATCTGATGTATTTGATACTTTTAAGAAATGGAAAGCTTTGGTTGAGATTGAGACGGGAAAGAAATTGAAGTGTCTTAGATCAGACAATGGAGGTGAATATTGCAGCAAAGAGTTTGATAAGTACTGTTCAGAGCATGGAATTCGCAGACAGAAAACAGTTCCAAGAACACCACAAGAAAATGGTGTGTCAGAAAGGATTAACAAAACAATCATGGAGTGTGCAAGGTGCATGAGATTGCATGCAGGATTGCCTTTACAGTTTTGGGCAGATGCTGTAGATACTGTTGTTTATCTAATAAATATAGGGCCTTCAAGCTCCTTGGATGGTGGTGTTCTAGAGGAAGCATGAACATGTAAAAAGGTAAACTACTCTTTTTTAAAGCCTTTTGGTTGTGAGGCCTTTTTCCATATTGATAAAGAAAATAGAACAAAACTTGAGGCAAAGTCAAAGAAATGTACCTTTATTGGATATGGTGTTAATGATTTTGGTTATCGCTTATATGATTACGAAAATGACAAAATCATTAGGAGTAGATATGTAATATTCAATGAAAAGGTCTTGTATAAGAATCAGTTGCAAGAAAAGAAATAGGAAAAAGAAAACAAGGAATACGTAGTCCTTGATGAAATAACTGAAAAATTAAAGGTGCCTGAAAATAATAATAATCAACAACCACAACAACAACAACAGGCACCCCAAACACTTGAAAGTGGTGTTAGAAGATCTACCAGGATAAGTAGACCCCCTGAACGATACTCTCCTTCATTATATTATTTATTGTTGATTGATTCTGGTGAACCTGAATGTTATGAAGAAGCAATGGAGGTTGAAAGCAGGAAGAAGTGGGAGGTTGCCATGGCAGAAGACATGGACTCCTTAATGCATAACCAGACTTGGGACTTAGTCAAGTTGCCTGTAGGAAAAGCTACATTGAAGAATAAATGGGTTTACAGGTTGAAGGAAGAAGATGGAGGAAAACAGAGGTACAGAGCTAGACTTATGGTGAAGGGGTTTGCACAGAAGAAAGGTATTGATTTTGATGAAATATTTTCTCCTATTGTTAAAATGACTTCAATCAGAACTATTTTAAGTCTAGTAGCAGTTGAATATTTGCATCTTGAGCAGTTAGATGTAAAGACAGCCTTCCTCAATGGGGATTTGGAGGAAGAGATATATATGCAGCAACCACAAGGATATGATGTGAAAGGGGAGGAGAAAATAGTGTGTAGGTTGAAGAAGAGCTTGTATGGCTTAAAACAGGCTCCAAGGTAGTGGTATCTAAAATTTGACAAGTTTATGTCCGAACAAGGTTATACTAGATGTCACTCTGATCATTGTGTTTATCTGAAAAAGCAAAATGATGGCAGCTATATTATATTGTTATTGTATGTATATGACATGCTTGTTGCAGGGTCTAACATGCAGGAAATAAATGTGCTCAAAAGAAAATTGGAAAACTCATTTGCAATGAAGGATTTGGGAGCTGCAAAACAAATCCTTGGTATGAGAATCACTAGAGATGGGAAAAATCGCAAGTTAACATTGTCTCAGAATGAGTACATACAAAAGGTGTTAAAAAGATTTAATATGAACAATGAAAAACCAGTTAGTACACCTTTGGATAGCCATTTCAAACTTAGTAAGGAAATGTGTCCAAAGACCTAAGAAGACACAAATTATATGTCTAAGGTTCCATATGCATCAACAGTTGGAAGCTTAATGTGTGCAATGGTCTGCAAAAGGCCTGATATTGCATGCAGTGGGAGTTGTAAGCAGGTACATGAACAATCCAAGAAAGGAACATTGGATGGTAGTGAAATGGATCCTCAGATATTTGAAAGGTACCACAAATCAAGCATTATGCTTTGGTGATTCAAACATTTCTCTACAGGGATATGTTGATGCAAATATGGCAAGTGACAGAGATAACAGGAGGAGCACTACAGGATATGTATTTATTGTTGGTTGAACAACTATTAGTTGTGTTTCAAAAATCCAAAGCGTTATTGCACTTTCAACAACAGAAGCAGAGTATGTTGCTGCTACAGAGGCTAGTAAAGAAATGATTTGGTTACAAAGGTTTATGGGTGAATTGGGTAAGAAGCATGATATGGGCACGTTATACAGTGATAGCCAAAGTGCCATTCATCTTGCAAAGAACTATTCATTTCATTCCAGAACTCAACACATTCAGCTCAAGTACCATTCCATACGATCAGTGTTGGAAGATGGAGAGTTGAAGCTGGAAAAGATACACACTAGCCAGAATCCTGTAGATATGCTAACAAAAGTTGTAACCAGGGAGAACTGAGAATATTCTCAGTTTCAATTGGTCTTCAATGATGATGATGAAGATGAGAAACAACCATGTCCAAAGAGGAGTCATTGTCCAGCAAATGAAGCAGCAATGGAGTTGCTATAATCATTCTCATAGTGGGAGATTGTTGAGTGTGGAGCACGATTGTTCAGAGGTCTTTGTTTTAGCCGGATGTATACCTCAAGAATTTTGTACACCCCTCGATGCAGGGAGGTGCAGAGGGGACTTGTTCCCCCCGCGGGGGTTTGGGGGGGCCGATCCCCCCTAGCTGGGGAGTCTAGGGGCCAATGGTCCCCCGGTAGGGGTTTCGAGGGCAACGCCCCTGAAGCTAAAAATAGATGTAAAATTGCCTTGTAAAAGTATAGTCATTTCTAGTCAATTTGGGCCATTCATTAGGCGGATGATCTGATGTTAGAACTTAATTTTAGTTTACGGTTTTTTTCCCTAGAAGGTAACCCCTCTCTTGTATGAGGGCATTGTATTTGAGGCTGTGTAATAGATGTGTATTCTCCGAGCGAGAAATAGAGAGGTGAGACTGTGAGAGAAAACAGAGGATATTACAACGGATCTGCTGTAGGTTGTGTCTCTTCATTTTGCTGGATAATAGAAAGGAAGGACTGGTTGTTCGGGGTGGACGTAGCCCAACCTGGGTGAACCACATATATCTGTGTCTCTCTTGTTTTATGCATTTTTTCTATGTTTATATTTCCGTAATATTTTATGTATTCCATTGCTCCGTAATATATAATTTCATAAGATCCCCAAGGTCTAAAATTTCATCCTGTGGTATCCCTCTGAGTCTTATTTCCAACCCCATAATTCATACCAATATTGGATTCTCCAAGAAAGAGTTATGGTAGATCTCCCATGATGATTGGATTATAGACGGGGTCAGTAAAGTAAACTTGTACAGAGTTCCATGTGTTATTTTTTCAACCTTCGGCCCTGAAAATGATGTACAATAAACTAGAACCAGTGCACTTGGAGTCACTTTTTACAAAATTCAAATATAATTCTTGGAGATAAAGTTATGATGAGTTTCCCTAGGTCACATGCTTGAGATTGAATTCTGGAGCTTGCAAAATCCCTAACTTCCTCATATCATATTTCCAAAGATATAGTGACCAAGCTATGAAAGTTTTACATGACGTTCACCACGATTTTGGCTCCACATGGTACAAATTTCCAATTTTGAAGCTTCGTACACAAAAATGTATAACAAAAATACCATGGTGACCTATATAAAGCAGTGAAACCCTAAAATCCAAAGTTATGATACCAAGAGTTATGCAACCAACTCACAAAATAGAAGAAACGATACATTAGTGACTTAAAAATTATCCTTTTTGAGGGGGAGACCTCATTTAGATTACATAAATGAAAAAATCTTGGATGATACAAATGACAATACCTCCTTTGTATATATAGAAGTCTAAGGGGTCACAATATAATCAGAGCCTACATAACAATAATAATGTAAGGGCATAAAAATAAAAATATTCGGCTTCTATGGGGTAAAAAATTAACAATAAGGGGGCTACACTAACAATGAAAATAATGGGGCTACACTAGTATTATAGGGATATAACAAGGGAAATCTTCCCTATGCATATTCCCTAATTCACACCCTTCACATGTCGAATATTCATTCCTTAACAATGGAAGTTCCTCTACCATTCTTTGTTTATGTAATTGCAAAAATTCATGATAATTAAGGTGGCCATAACTTTGATTCCAAAGAGCTTTTGTTTTCATGGTTGCAGATACCAACACTTGATGACTTTGTTTTGTCACTTCAAGCTTGTATAATCCTCCAATTCTTACTCATCTTGCTATTATGTTGTAGGTTTCCTCCGTATCATTGAAAATATAATGTGACTTAGGGAATTCAACTTTGAGATTTTGATCTGCAATAGTGGACACAGAGATTATATTCTTCTTGATTCTAGGGACATGCACCGCATCATGAGATCAGTTATCACCTAGATATATGTGAGTATCATTGACATTATTTTCATTGATGGAAAATGAACAAAAAAGCACGTTGTAGAGATGCAAGTGCTGCTGAGAGGCATACTTGATTCTATTGTTGTTACAGTTATTATTCTTATGAATGTTGCAAAGACTGATGGAAAAGAAAAAACACATAAGAAACAAGGAAAGGAGTAGTAGCAAAGCAAAGCAAAGGAAAAGGAACATTAGGAGTAGCAAGGTATGTAGGAGTAACAAGGTGGGAGCAGCTTGGACAAAGGAACAACAAAGGAGAAATTATATTGTTATGCCACAAAGAGTGTTGGTGAGAGGTTTCTTGTGTGAATGTGTACAGAATTGTTGTGATGCAAGGAAAAGGTAAGACTCCATGACAATAAAGGAAATACTCCATGATAAACAAGGCAAGAATTAAGGCTACTGAGGCAATGGCATGAAGAAGTAGTGATACAAGATGTTGCAGAATAGATATATGGCTTTGGAGAGCGATGCATTGATTTCATATGTTGCATGCATATATCTTACATTAGAGAGTGAATGTTTTACATGTGTCATGATGTTATAATCTGTTGCTTTCATAAGTTGGAATTATGTTGATGTTGATGTATTTAATCATTATAGATAGCTGAAAATAATATTTGAGAACTTATTTTTATTGTTATATTCAAAATATGAAGAGTTTGGAAACGAATGAGTGGAAGGCAAAGAGTCAATCCTATTCACCTCATATTCTTATGTGGGATACAAATAAACATCAAATCTTGTTAACAAAAGTGTGTGAGGTTTCAAGGCTACACAGTTAGAGAGTTAGATTTTTTAGTGAATATATGAGCTGATTTGAGTTGCTTGTTACATGGAACATATAGGAAAAATGTGATGCATATTTGAGGAGAAGAAGTAGAGATATAGATGAAGATATTCATATTTATGGAGCAGGTAACTAGCACATTGTTTTCTTTATGTATTAAGGGATTGTAGTCTTCTTTCAAGTTGCAACTTGATAAATGATAGGTTGGAGCCCGCAAAAAATTTATGGGAGTTGGAGCTTCCTTGCATGTTGTAACTTCCAGAAAAAGAAAAATTAAGCGAGTAGCCTCTTGTATTTTGGAGCCTATAGAAATGCATATGTAATAAGGGAGCATGAATTTTCCTTTGCATCAAAACAATAGAAAAATCATGCTTTTCTCCCTTTATGGGTTTCCACTTATATATGGTGTCCATATGTGTTGATGTGATTTTTTTGGTTTACTTAGTACTTGTTGTTTGCATATTAAATATATTGGTCATTTTGTGTTAATTTTCTCATTTAATGATTCAAGTAATGAGTTTAAAGAAAATAAAATTAATGTCCATGAATGTACTAAATTGATTGACCCCCCGCCCCCAAGTTTATTCAAGTGTTTATCAATTGGTATCAGAGCCAAGTTCCTTCAGTATAAGCCTAACAACTTGAAGGTAAATCTAGTTGAGTCATGGGCTATCAAAGTGTACTTGTTCTTAGTATATCAAACTTTCATGAATGGAGAGATAAGGTTAAAATAGCACTAATAGCTTATGGACCTAGTGTATGGAATCTTGTATGTGGTGGTTACTGCAAAGACTCTCCCTCTATGCTAGAAAAACACTAGAATGCTAAGGCAAATGTTTTGTGTATAACAATCTTCATAATAAGGTTCTTGATACAATAATAATATTCAATTCTACAAGCGAAATCTGGATAGATTGTAGCTCATGCATGAAGGAGACACTAGTAGTTGCACTATCAAAAGGGAGAAGAAAAAGAGCATGAAGAAAAGTCTTATAAAAAGGAAGTCTTCAATCAAATGACCTGATTCTCATAAAGGAAAGTTAGCTAAATAACAAACCAAGTTTGACATAGCGTCGACTAAAACAGAAAGATTGAAGAATGAGAGCGAGACTATAAAAAAGTGGTTAAAATATGTGATGAAAGAGAACATAAATTTAGGGAAGAAATTATTAGTCTGAGGACAGAACTTGAAGAGGCAAGGAGAATAGAAGGGATGATGAATAATTATCTAAAGGAGAAAGAGGTACAATGTGAAAGATTAGAGCCTGAGTTTATTTCAATTGGAAGACGAGTTAAATGAAAAGAACATAAGCATTTAGGAGAGGAGATTGCATCCATGAAGGGCTCGGAAGAAAAGAGAAGTAGCTCAAAGGCATTCATAGAGGATAATGAAGCAACCCTGAAAACATCATTAGAGGAAGGTACAATAAGAGAAACTAGCAAAGAAGCAAACAAAACCAAACAACAACAACAAGAGCCAAAGAATATTCTTTGCTCTTGGAAAAGATAACAAGTGTTTTTCTTAAAATGGAACTGGACATGTAGTAGCAGATTACAAGACAAATCAAGTAAAGACCTACAGCAAGCAAGGATATATCTTGAAACAAACAATCAAAGAAAGTTCCCTTAAGCAAGTAGAGAAAATAGAGTTGAAAATAATTAATATTATTTTGCATTAATGGAGAATTGGTTACATAGTTGTAACGTATCTCCTTAGTTTAGGATTTGTTCCTAGAATTTAGGAGTTTGGTTGCAACTTCCTGATTTCTAAAGTTGTACTTAAATGATGTAATCTTTCATTGATGGTAATAGATTGTACGAGAGTGATCTCTCGGTTTTGAGTGTAGTCTCTAGGTGCTGGCCACACCTGTGAGCTACATCTCCTTCTTTTCAATTTTGTTCACATTTTATCTTGGTATCAGAGCTCAGATTGGGTGATCCTAATCTTTTATCACCTTTGTGGTTGAAGTGCCTTTGTAGCTACCTTGCTTGTGTGGTAGAATTGCTTGTGTGGCTCGAGGAGCCTCTGTGGCCACGTGTACACAAGCGATTTGTGCTCAATTGAGCAGGTGGACTGCAGAACACCTCGCTCGGACTCAGATTTTTTTTTTTCTTGAGTAGAAGGAGGTTGGCGCGAGTTTCTGGCTTGGGAGAGCACCAGAATACTAGATTGGCACGATTGTTTGGTAATTAAGCACGCTAGTGCACCAAAGTACTAGATTGGCTTGGATTTTTACGGGAAAAGCGCGCCAGCATTTTTGCCTTGCACAAAATTTATTCTGGTGCAGATTTTTCGCTCAGGAGAGCGCCAACTCACCTTCAAGGGGATCTACGGGAAGCCTCATTTTTGTTTGGCGATTTGCGAGGGGTGCAGATCAGCGAAGTTGCAGATCTATTCGAGAGAGGCAGATCGTATCAATTTTGATCAGATCAATTTTTCGGCTGTATTGAAAAATTCCGAATTTGCTCATCGGAGCGAGATTTCCAGATACTGTAGATGAGTGGCAGAGAAGTGACAGATTGATCTAATAGGTATTGTTTTTTTTTGTTGGGTAGATTCATTTTCTAGATCTGATCAGAATGAGTAATACGATGGAATCTTACCTTCACGAGTCTGGCAAACTCGATGGGTCTAACTTCACGAATTGAAAGTTTAAGATCCAGACCTTTCTTGAGAGTGTGAATGCTTGGTCCATAGTTACAGGTGATGAGCTGAAGCCGAACGCAGGGACACAGGAGCAAGAATGGGAAAAACGAGAGAACAAGGCGAAAGTTTTGTTGAAGATGTCCGTGAAGGACAATATTATCCCACACATCAGAGAATGTAAAAAGTCCGTGGAGATCTCGATGACCATCAAGAATCTGTATCAGACCTAGAACACAAGTCGAATTATGGCGCTTAAAAGCAAGCTATTTTCAATGAGGATGGACGAAAGGGAGACTGCTGCTGCATTTGTTGCGCGAATTAAAGATGTGAAAGACGAATTGGTGGACATCAAAGAGGCAGTGTCTGACTTTGATCTTGTCTCAATCACACTGAGTGGGATGCGTGATGAATTTCAAATGTTCGTCACTAGATTGGCGACAAGGGAGAAAGCGCCCACATTTGAAGATATGACAGGGATCTTGCTGCAAGAGGAGGAGCGACGACAGAACCTGAACCCCCGGAGTGATGATCTTGCGCTGATGGCGAAACAGCGATAATTCAGAGGAAAGTAGCCACAGCAACAATCACAGCAGAAAGGAACATCACAGAAGAATTCTCATAAAGGTATGCTTGCAAATCATTCTGTAAAGAAATGTTATTATTGTGGAAAGAATGGTCATATATAGAATGAATGCTTCAAGAAGCAGGCTGGTGATGCAAAGAGGAAGCGGGAAAATGCAAAACACAGAGGATACTTTGTTCAAGAAGAAGATAAAGACTTCAGTCATGAATTTGGACTGTTCACAGTTGACTGTGCCCTTTCAACATCTAATGAGGACGATATTTGGTATGTTGATTCCGGAGCATCCTCACACATGACAGGTAAGAAGGAATCTTTTGATAGTCTTGAAGAAAGTACAAATGGATCAAAATTTATTTAGGAGATGATAGTGGATACAAGATTAAAGGTTATGGGGTGATTCCAGTGAAGTTACCAAATGGAAAAATTAGTCAACTTAAAAATGTTTTATATGTACCTGGAATTAAGAAAAATATGATATCTTTATCCATGATGGTTGATCAAGATATGCAAGTCGAGTTCTTCAAGACTCATTGTGTGATAAAGGATTGCAGGAATGAAATAGTTGCAACAGGAATGCGAGTTGGAAGCCTATACAGACTGGATGCAAAGAGTATACCAAATCGAGCCATGGTTGCAGGAGGATCGACAGCCGAACAACTCTGGCATCAGAGGTTCAGTCACTTGAATTTGCAGGACCTCATGTTATTGCAGAAGAAAGGTATGGTTGAGGGGCTCCCTATCTTTCGTAATATACAATTAAATTGTGATGGTTGTACCTTAGGTAAAATGCATAGAGAATGGTTTCCTGTGCATGATAAGAGGAAGGAAACATATGTTTTAGAACTAGTACACACTGATATATGCAGACCTATGCAAACAAGGTCGCTAGGAGGAGCATATTATTTTCTATTATTTACTGATGACTACACTAGATATTCATGGGTTTATTTTTTGAGTAAGAAAAGTCAGACTTTCGAGTGCTTTATAGAATCTAAAACCTTGGTGGAAAAACAGTTTGGTAAGAGTATAAAAATTCTTCGATCTGATCAAGGAGGAGAATACAAGCTAGGGGAATTCATGAAATTCTGCAAATCTCATGGGATTGTTCAGTAGTATACAGTGCCACACACACCACAATAGAATGGAGTTGCAGAGCGCAAAAACAGAACCTTGGTGGAGTGCGCAAGGAGCAAGTTACAAGGTAAGGCTCTGTCTAATAGTTTTTGGGTAGAGGCTATTAACACTGCTGTATATTTGAAGAACAGAAGTCCTACCAGGTATCTTGGCTTCAAAACTCCTTTTGAATCTTTATATGGATTTAAAACAACAGTAAACCATCTAAGAGTATTTGTGTCAAAAGCATTTGCCCATATACCCAAAGCTGATAGGAAGAAATTAGACCCTAAAGCAGTTAGATGCATCTTTTTTGATTATGGCACAGAGTTTAAAACATATAAATTATTCAATCTTGAGTCTCGTAAGACATTTGCAAGCAGGGATGTAGTCTTTCATGAATAGGTACAGGAAGGGAAAGATGACATTGGTGATGATTGGCACATGCCATTGTTGCTGGATGAAAGCAGCAAGGATGAAAGAGAGAAGGAGTAGAAAGAAGAGCAAAAAGAAGAATAGGAAGAAGGTGATAATGCAAATCTAGTTATAGCTGAAGAAAACAAATTTGAGGTAAGTCCCCTACCAAGGAGATCAGGTAGGAAGACTGAAAATACATTAAAATGGAGAGACTATGCTTTGATGTCAAATGTTTTGAACATTGTAGAGCCCACTAATTATAAAGAAGCTAGTCAATTTAAGGAGTGGAGGGCTGCAATGAATAAAGAGATGGAATCAATTCTTAGAAATGATACTTGGGATTTAGTTGAGCTGCCTAAGAATAAAACGCCCATAGGATGTAAATGGTTGTTTAAATAAAAAATGAATGCAGACGAAAGTATAGAGAAATTAAAAGCTAGGCTGGTTGCAAAAGAATATTCACAACAGGAAGGTATAGATTTTGATGATACTTTTGCACCTGTAGCAAAGTTAAATACAATCAGAATGCTTATTGCTTTAGCTACTAAATGTAATTGGGAATTACACCACCTTGATGTTAAATCTGCATTTTTAAATGGTGATTTAAAAGAGGAAATTTACTTAGTATAGCTAGAAGGGTTTGTAAAGGAGGGGCAGGAACATCTTGTTTGCAGATTGAAAAAGGATTTATATGGTTTAAAGCAAGAATCTAGGTCGTGGTACGAAAAGGTTTGTTCTTTCTTTTTAGAGTATGTCTTTCATAGAAGTTTAAATGACCCAAATTTGTATACCAGGTACAATAATCAGGGACAGATTATTTTGATTTCTTGGTATGTAGATGACATGATTATAACAGGAGATGCAAATGATTTAATGAGAGGAATCAAAAGGCGTATGGCTCAAGTTTTTGACATGAAAGATCTCAGAAGCCTTCATTACTGTCTCGGATTAGAAGTATGTAGAGATACTCGAAAAACTTTTCTTACCCAAGGGAATTATGCCAGAAATATATTGGAAAAGTTTGGTATGGATCAGTGTAGATCAGCGGCACCTTTGCAGCAAAATCTGAAGTTGAGCAGTGACAATGGCCCTAAAGAGGTTAATGCTACAATGTACAGACAGCTAGTTGGCACCTTGATATATCTTACAACAACTAGACCTGACTTGGCATACTTTGTTAGTGTGTTGAGCCAATTTATGTCAAAACCACTTGAAAGTCACTCGGTAGCAGCAAAAAGTGTGTTGAGGTATCTTTGTGGTAATGTTAACTATGGCATTTTATACACTAACGCATCTGATGTAGGTTTTTCAGATTCAAACTGGGCAAGTAACTTGGATGATCGAAAGTCCATCATAGGTTACACATTCAGCATAGGATCCAGGGTCATAGCATGGAGCAGCAAGAAGCAGAGTATGCTTTGTCTTTGTCATCGTGTGAAGTTGAGTATCAATCATTGTGTGCAGCGACGTGTGAAGTGATCTCGTTGAGGAGGCTTCTCAATGATGTAGGAAAAGAACAGAAGAATTCCACCTCCATCAAAAGCGACAACAAGAGCGCAATTAAATTGGCACAAAATCCATTGTTTCATAAAAACACCAAACATATAGACACTGAGCTCCATTTTGTGAGAGAGAAAGTACAGTCAAAATAAATTATTGTTGAATATTGTAAAACTTGTGACAATATGGCTGATATTTTTACAAAGCCTCTTGCACTTACGTGAAGTTTGAATTGTTCAGAGGGATGTTAAGAGTCCACGATAACCCTTTCTCCATTAAGGGGGGGAGTTGAAAATAATTAATATTATTTTGTATTAATTGAGAATTGGTTACATAGTTGTAAAGTATCTCCTTAGTTTAGGATTTGTTCCTAGAATTTAGGAGTTTGGTTGCAACTTACTGATTTCTAAAGTTGTACTTAAATGATGTATTCTTTCATTGATGGTAATAGAGTGTACCATAGTGATCTCTATGTTTTGAGTGTAGTATCGAGGTGCAGGCCATATGCCATATGTGAGCTACATCTCCTTTTCAATTCTGTTCACATTTTATCTAATAGTCATCCACTAGGTACACAAATTATTTTTATGGTTACTAGTATTTGTGCGATGGATTTGGACAAAAATCTATTGAATGCAAATTGTATGCAAAAAAAAATATGGAAACAAGCAAATACACACCATTTTATCCATTTCTTTTCCACACAAAATGTATGTGTGTGATAACTTTGGCCACAAGGCCAAACACTACAAGCTTCCATATACCCTAAAGATCTCTACTATACATAAGAAGGAAGCTACTCCAAAAAAATCAAACAATGATTCAAAAATAAATGAAGACAAAAGAAGGTAGACCACTCAATCATGGAAAAGGAAGAAAAAGGAGCACTATGTCACTTCAATGATAAAGTGAAGTCACATTAATCTTAGGGGGAGTTGCTCAAGGAAATAAAGAAAAATTTATCAATATTAGAGAAACAACATATTAGGGGGAGATAATCCCCATTAATATATTGCGAATATAGTACATATGTTGGAATATCTACCATAAGAATTTAATGAAAAAGAAAACCATGATTTATACAAAAGCATATACTAAGACAAAAGTTCATGGAAGAAATGTCACTATCTCTTCTGATATATCATCTTTTTGCAACCCCAACAACAATTTCTTGAAGATGGATGATCCGCGAGGGATAATCTATTTATTACCACTGTTGGAACTCTCATATGCTTGCTTCATGCCCAAATACTTGTGTTTAAGGAGCTACAACTCGTAACCGTTCAGTTCATATTTGGGATTCTACTTCTAGTCAACATTGTGATACATATCGATCATATGATTCTATGGATGAAATAACGACAGCATCTTCTGTTGCATTTAATCCTTTAGGAACACAATTATTTTTTGGATACGCTCTCAAAGTCTTTGACATATATCCCCGAGTTCATAATTTTGAGAAACACTCAACACTTACTAGTACAAAAAAATAGGAAAGCAGGGGTGGAAACTATCTCTACACCCACGGACGTAAGAATCCTTATATTTAGTGTTGGAAAATGTAAAATACAATTGGGTTTTTTTCACATGTTTGCAGACAATACTAATCAGCAAATAGCCTTTGATATTGAGCCTTATGGGTGACATTTAAGTACAGGTGGGAAGGATAGACAAGTGAATATATATGATTTGCAAACTGAAGAACGGATTACAAACCTTTGGAATGTTTATGACACTGTGAATGGATTTTTCTTTCATCCATGACTTTAGCTGTGTCGTCGGTGGGCATCGCCAATTTTTCATATCGAGTGACGAAGAGAATTTAAACTTATGCGTGTTGCTAAATCTAATTCATGTTCAATCCCTCTTTCTCACCCGCTAAACCAAATAAACACAGTAAACCTAAGAACTCCACAGATGGTCCAAGCATGAAAATTGGAACCATGTAAAGAAACATAGTTGCGAAATGTACATGTGAGGTATGCGGTTGAGAAAAGCATGAAATGAAATCATTGTGAGCAGAATATAGGGTTTCCTCTACATATAGGAGGGAAACAATCCACGAGAAGAAGAGTGCTCAGTGTGAGCAAAGAAACTAACAAAATGGCAAAGTAACATGGAGATGTTAGGTTTGGACGATATTCAAGTGAATAACTAAGAGGGAAAGGTCACGTAGTTATAGTTATCTACAGTGTTTATGAAGTATTGATGAAATTTTCAAAGTCTATTGATAGTATTTTAATTAAATGGTCGAGTTTAGGTGAATACTCCATCTCATTCGACGGTTATGATATCTATGGAAAAAGTTTGTGTCTCACAGAGAAGTGTAGCTATACATTGGTAGAAAGTTGAAACGTTACAAGCCGGACATGAGAAACGTTACATTAAGCATAAATGTTACAAAACCTACTACATATGATGAGGACCTGTGGAGTAACAACCCTAAGTGGAAATATACGTGTCCAAAAAACTTGGAATCTGAGGCATTATACAGTTTACCATTAGCATAAGATAGAATTTACGGGAAGAGAAAAGTTATAATAGTATGTTATTGTAACCTATAACGTTTGGAAAATGGACGCATAGCCTTCTTGATCTCTAGAGAACGTTACACCGAATCTCTGCCAAAACAAGGATGCCAAAGAATTGATCCCTAGAGAACGTTACACAGAATCTCTGCCAAACCAAGGATGCCAAAGAATATCAAAAGATACAGGTATGTGCTCGGTCAGTAGAAAACAGAATTGAAGTGATGCCGATTAAATTATATCAGATATGGAAGAATAGAGGATAATACGAGAAATAACGTACTCAGAACATGATGAGAAGAATTCTAGGAAACAATACATTTACCTACATATTTTGATATTAATTAAAGTGCATATTATGGCGTGAATTACAGTGTGTTTAATTGGGCACATTACAGTGGGTTAAAATTGCAGTGTGTTTGATTACCTGGATGTTGATTTATATACATTACCATATTTGTGATTGTATTATTATATAGTGCTTATATTGAGGTGGAAAACTGAGATTGAAATGATGATACTGAGATTGAACCAACATATATATAGTACTCATATTTCACACCCACACCAGTAGCCCGATAACACATTGAAATAGAGTTGCAGCAAGGAGAAGTAGCGAGAGGAACAAGGAGTTAATGCATTGAATCATAGAATTGGAGTGGCAAGAATAGTAGTAATTTATTTATCCCTGTTCATTAGAAAGGTGGCTCAATACATTAGTAGTGGTAAAGGTGACCCATTACAATGACACTGTACCAGGTTTTGTTGATATTTTTTCCGCGCATGATAATTAAATTCGTTTTTCACTGTTGTTCAAGAAGGTTCCATAGAATGTGCCCAAAATTGTTCAATCTGTTAGTATTATTATTATTAGGTGACACTAGAATGGTGATCTTTGCATTTTCTATTCATAAAGTTTTTGGATGGTGTTATGTTTGATTCCCACAAAGTTACAATGGCATTTCTCTGATGATCACATTCATGCCGGAGAATACCATTATATTTGTAGTAGTTTTGACTAATGGATAACCTTTTGGATTTGGTGAATGAATTAAAGGTGAAGACGTTCTCTTGAGAAGATGCAGGTTGCATCTCTTTTAGGTCGGTGATTCTCTTGTGACCCACATTTTGTTGTTTGTGGCCAACACCAACACGTGCATTCCATTATGTTCTAGGTTTATGCATCCACTCTTTCGAGCCTTGATGATTAGGTTCGCTCAGGGGCTCGATGTGAATCTCATTCAGGGCTATCATATTCGAGTACAATTTCAACGGTTTTTAGTAATGGTTTTAAAAACAAAATAATGGAACCCAAAAAATTTTAAAATTTCAACAATTTCTATCTATTTCATTAAAGATTAAATATCTTGAATCTAAAAAACCCTAAAATTCTGATTGTTTTCAACCATAGCATTAAAGATAAACTATCATAACTTAGAAAAACCTTAAAATTCTGACAAATTTTCATCCATGGAATTAAAAAACCTTAAGATTTCAATACTTTTCAACCAAGATATTATGAACAAATTATATGAATAAAAAAAACTTTAAAAAATGAACACTTGAATGAAAGAGTCCTTATTCCAAGAGTTATTTTTATTTTCAAGGTTAAAAATATAACACTTTTCAAATCTTAGCCTAAGACAACTTATCCTTCCCATGCCCACCCATGCACCGTGGGCACCCAAGACTAATTCTTGAAATCAACCCTCGGATCCCAGTGTTGATTCCGAGAATCATAACTTGCGGGAGTGCTTTGCCCACCCGTGCACAGGCCCACGACCGAAGGGTCCTAAGGTCAATTCCCATAATCAGGTATGTGCGCCCAAAGTTCCTAGGCCACGAGCTTGGGCAAGGGGGTCCTTGCCCGCCCTTGCGTGCAGTCAAGGGGTCGTGAGCACCCGGGGTCGATTCTAGGAATCGGCCTTGAGCACCAAAGTTGATTCCAAGAATCGGTCCTCGGTGCCTAGGGTTAATTCTAGGAATTGACCCTAGGTGCCAAGGGCCAATTCTTGGAATCGACCTTGGGTGCCTAGGGTGCTTGGTCCACGAGCCTACGCAGGGGCACATGAGGCACCCCTGCCCAAGGTAGTGGCCTATGGGCCCAAGGTGCACAGAGATGATTCTTGGAATTAACCATGGGTCACAAGCTTGGGCGGGGGCAGGCAAGACGCCCCCACCTAGGCTTGTAGTTCATGGGCCCTAGGAACCTAGGGTCGATTCCAAGAATCGACCTTAGACGCCCCAGGCCCATGGGTCGTGTGAATGGGCGAGGGCACGAGTGGGGGAGGTTGCCACGCCCAAACCCGCAACCGAGGGGCCTTAGGCACCGAGGGCTGATTCTGGAAATTTACCATGGGTGCCAACGACCTCTTGACTATGGGCCTAGGTGAGATGCCCTCGCATAGGGTTGCGACCCAGGGACCTTGGGCATAGGTAGGTGAGGCAACGTGGCACAACCCAACAGCCTAGGGGCCTAGGGCGCCTATGGCTCCTAGGCCATAGGCCTGGGTAGGGGGAGCCCCCACCGAGGCTCGTGGCCTAGGGGCCCTAAGAGCCCAAGGTTGATTCTCGGAATAGGCCTTGGGTGCCCAGGGTCGATTCCCAAAATCGGCCTTGGGCGGGGAGGACTGATTATGAGAATTCACCCTAGGCACCTAGGGACCCTGAGTCATGGGCCTGGGTGGGGCTGGATGAGGCGACCCTACCCAAGCCTGCGACCCAAGGGTGGGGCACCTAGGGCCAATTCCTGGAATCAACCATGAGCGTGCAAGGCCCTTCGGTTGTGGGCCTTGGAAGGGGAAAGCAAGCCTCCCGTACCCAAACCTGCGGCCTAGGGGCCCTAAGCGCCCCAACCAATTTCGCGATTCGCCCCTAGGATCCTAGGGCCAAGGTCGATTATGGGTATCGCCCAGGGTCAATTCTGGCAATCTCTTGGGGTTGATCCTAAAAATCACTGGGGGTTGATTCCGAGAATCGCATGAGGTCAATTCTAAGAATCCCCTGGGGTCGATTCTAGGAATCACCTAGGGACAATTCCAGGAATCACCCAAGGTCGATTCATGGTGTCATCAAGGGTCGATTTTTGGTATCACCTATGGTCGATTCTGAGAATCGCCCTCAGGTTCTGAGGGCTAGGATCTATTTTGAGAATCACCTAGGGTTGATTCTAGGAATCGCCTAGTATCGATTCCAAGAATTGGCGAGGGTATTACCCTAAGTCAATTCTGGGCCCAAGGCCAAGGTCAATTTCGGGAATCAAACAAAGTCTATTCCAACAATCACTCGAGGTCAATTCTATCAATCACCTAGGGTTGATTATAGGAATCGCCTAGGGTCAACTCATGGAATTTCCCTAGGTGCCTAGGGAAAGGGTCGATTTCGGGAATCACCCCTAGGCGTCGAGGGTGAGGGTCTAATTTGGGAATTGCCCCCAGGAATGTAGGAGTGATTATGTGAATCACCAAGGGCCAATTCCGGGATTCGCCCAAAGTCAATTTTGAGAATCGACTTTGGGTGCCAAGGGCTAGAGTCAATTCCGGGAATCGCCTGGGGTCGATTCATGGAATTGCCTAGAGTCAATTTCGGGAATCACCCCTAGGTGCCTACGACCATGGTCGATTATGGGAATCACCCAAGATCGAATCAGGGAATCGCCCATGGACAAGCAGGCCCCCCAGGCTGCAGGCCTAG
This sequence comes from Pinus taeda, assembly GCA_000404065.3. Taxonomy (NCBI): domain Eukaryota; kingdom Viridiplantae; phylum Streptophyta; class Pinopsida; order Pinales; family Pinaceae; genus Pinus; species Pinus taeda. Next base: position 118,702 of record APFE030490641.1, read on the forward strand.
GCGAGGAAAGGTGAAGTGCCCATGCCTAGGCCTGTGGCCTAGAGGCCTCACGTGCCAAGGTGGATTCTTGGTCTAAACCTAGATAAGAAGATACAATATTTTATGGTTTGATCCTGAAATTTCCACTGAGATGGCTCTTATTTTTGAAGAGGTTATGGGTTTTTGTATTGGAGCGTGTAAATCAAAATGAAAGAATAAGTGTTAAGGTTTCTATAATAAGGTGAAAACTAAGAAAATAGTTATGGAAAACAGTTATAATGGGAAAAGAATGGCAAATAAGCAGAGGAAAGAAGTTCTGAAAGATATGTTACTGTTGTAGGTAGGTAAAGTATTCATATTCCATAGAGCTAACAAGGCACAATAACTGTAGAGGGAAAATCATGCCTCTATGAGCATCAAATACACTAATGCTAGCTTATTATGGAAAAAAAATTGTTTAGGTGATAGGCTAGACCATAATGCAGGAAGGATGTCACATAGATTTTGTAGGCAGACTAATAGTAACAAGCTTAAAAGAGGAGAAATGTTTCTACTAGGACTTATGATCTTATACTATTGTTAATCTTATTTAAATGGAACAAAGGAATTAGATGAACATGAGATACATTTCATTAATCAATTTTATATCTAAATACATTTATTTCACCCTTGGTTTCATATTCCAATAGGTTTTATGGACTTTGCGTGACTACTGGTGTGCCCTCAAGGCTCTTCATCTTTCTGTCAAGTGAATAAGCCAATTTTACATAATCCAAGAAAATTATTTTTGCAAACACTATATATATATATATATATATATATATATATATATAATATATATATTATATATATATATAATATAATATATATATCACCCTGCTATAAATTATCTCTTTAACCTAATAAAATTCCCATTGAATGTCAATTTTCTAAGGTAAAATATTTGTGTCAACCTTTGTAATTGCTTCAATTTTATGACTTTGTATGCAATGAAAATTTTAAAGATGGAAATTCATTTTAGAGTTTACAAAAATTTGGCTAATATTACTAATCCCTAATATGTAAACTATAAAATGTTTGGCCACATTTGTGCAAAAATATTCATATTTCTAGTGATTTTATATAATCTACTTAAACCTTTGGCAATTTTAAAGTAAAGTAATTTTATCTTATAAAATTTGGGTGAATAATTTTGAGAAAAAAATAGAAATTAATTTAAAAAATTGGGAAAAAAACATGAAAAATTAGCCCATGTAAATAATTTAGCCCCTAAAATTTGGTTTATTTTTATGTATATCTAGTTTTTGTGAGATTTTTGATGGACCTCTAAATTAGACACAAATTAAGGCCCATCTGACCATCCTTTAGCACATTAAACCTCTCTTTTTACATTGGATGGCATATTTTTAGCTTTAATATGTTCATTAAGAGGGTTTAGAGATAATTGCATATTATGTGCCTAATATTTTTTAATTTTGTAGAATATTGTGAAAATATTGGGTTAATTATGAAGATTTGGAAGCTAGTATAATCTAGGGACTTGATCCCTGCTACTAGATGGACCAATATTGGATAATAAATTAATAAAATATTATGAAATTATTGCACAAATTTTGGAGCTCTAGTGATTGAGGAAATCTATGAAAGTGCTCCATGTCACTTATTGAAGATTCCTAATGTTTGGAATGAGATCCACTTTTTGAGGAATTTTGGAGGGGAAAGCTTCCTCCTTTCAAGGATGATGCTTCTCCATCTATTTATATAAGTACAAATTCAAATTTTTCTCTATGGACATGTATTTCTTAGCCTTCTTGTGGAGAAAACTTCTTATTTAGCAGCTCCACTTTCATTTCTAACAGGGATGTATTTGGATTGATTCAAATGATGAAGTTTGGTGCTATTTTTAGCTTCTAAAGATTGCTTTCATTCATAATAATCTAAGTATCCTTGGGCTTCACCATCCCAGGAGCCTCAAAGCCTTCTTGTATAATTTCTTTATTTTCTTTGAATGTCTTTTTCACTTGCATCTCTTATTTCTGCATTTATTATTCATGCTTATTTTTTTGTCATATTGGTTAAATTGTGAAAGTGAGTTGTTTTGTAGATTATTTATAGATTAAAAAACATGATGAATCCTTATAATGGCTTTGAAAATTCATAGTCATCATTGAGCTAATTGGATTAGTTTACTAGTTCACAAATCTAGAATTTCTGGAAGTCTCTTGTAGCAAAATAGTAGTAATTTTTTGTTATTTTTTAGCACATGTTAATGACTCTATTATGAGTTAATTCCACTTATATTGAGTCATAAAAAAATCATCTTCGTAAAAAAAATCACCCCATATTATTTTCACCTGATGAGGTTAGGCATTTGATAGGTTAACTAGCTCACTAATTCTCGAATTTTCGGTTCTTTGAGTAGTAATTTTCTGCCATTTTTTTGCACATGTTAATAGGGGTATTTTTTAGTGATTCCACTTATATTGGAATACTAGGGAATCCTAACTAATAAAAAAATTCCCATCTCAATTGCATTTTATTTTCTTGGGAATTCGACAAGTTTTCTTGAGAAGTAGCAATACTGTAGCAATATGTTTTCGAAATCTTCCATATCCAAATTCACTCCAAATTCATGTTAGAAGTAAACTGATAGTCTATGAATGCTTTGACACTATTTTAGTTGAGTTGAGGCTTAGTTATGTCACCATTTAGCTCTTACATCTTTTGCTTCTTGAATGTTGATTTTTGCAGTTAGTCTAGATTTTCTTTCCGCAATTTACTTTAAGAAAAGTGTGTTTTCCTTCTTGCAAAAGTAATCTAGGACTTTCTTTCCTATAAAATGGAATTTATTTCCTTTATTTCTGTTTATCTCCTAGTAATAAAGATTATATTTTCTTGTTTCTCATTATGTTTTATTTTTGCAAATAGAATAGAATTTTTTTGTCATTTACTTTCCAACAAGAGTAGAATAAGTTTTCTTATTGTTATTTACCTTTTTCAACTTACGATTAACAACTTACCTAGATCTTTGTTCATTTGAAGTTGTTTCATTTCCTTCTTTCACTTGCATCAAAGGGAGTTAGACCGGGAAGAGGAAGGTGTCTGATGTACATATAGTGTCAACCCCTCTTATGTTTGTACAAACCCCAGGTTGATAATTTAAGTTGGTAGCCTTGGGAGTTTCAGCATTCTTGTTGCAATACTAGGGTTCACCATTTTTTATGTATATAAAAAATTATAAACTCATTGTTATGGTTTCCATTTCCATTCCTAGTTGGTTCGTCCTCCATAATAAATCAATTTTTACATTATGTCTACTAAGTTTTTTATCGTGGTGAATACAAGATTCATATTGACATGGTGTTGAATTAATTATTGAGTTGAGTCAACACAATATTTCCATTGGTTGCACATCCTAGTTAATGTTAGTTACGGTTATATATATATATATATATATAAAATATATATATATTATATAATATAATATATAAATATATATATATATATATATAGGGGTGTACAGTCCTCCCTCGGTATACATCTGGCTGAAACCTTTGATATACAGAAAGTAATCAGCCTCCACAACCCAAACATGTATAAGCTAGAATTCATATATATATATATATATATAATCCAATTCTAGCTTATATATGTTGGGTGTGCAGGCTAATTATCTTCTTCATTCAAAGGTTTCATCCAGATATATACCCCAGGAAGACTGTACACCCCTCCACGCAGGGGGGTGCGGGGGGGAATTGTCCCCCTTGCGTGGGTCCGACGGCCAGTGGTCCCCAAGTGGGGGTTCGGGGGCAGTGCCCCTAAAGCTAAAAATAGATGTAAAATTGCCTTGTAAAAGTCTAGTAATTTCTAGTCAATCTAGTTTGTTCATTAGGCGGATGATGTGACGGTAGAAATTATGTTTAATTTAGGGTTTTTTTCCCTAGAAGGCAACGCCTCACTATATATGAGGGAATTGTATTATGTTTATGTATATATATATTCTGAGTGAGGAAGAGAGAAGAGATTGAAACGAAGAGGGTGTTACAGCAGATCTGTTGTAGGTTGTATCTCTTCAGTTTGCTGGATAATATAATAAAAGGACTAGATTTTTCTCCATGGATGTAGCCCAAACTAGGTGAACCACGTATATCTGTGTCTCTCTTGTTTTATGCATTTTTTGTGTTTATATTTCTGCAATATTTTATGTGTTCCATTGCTTCGTAATATATAATTTTCTAACAATACACAATGATTTGAGGGGGGTTGGGTATATGCCAACCTAGATCATTCACTCACATACATTTATGTCTTATACACATTGGTTTGATTTGATGGAAGATTAAGTAAATTATGGCTTGTGGTATTCACCTCAAACTTTGCATACATAATATTTATTTATATTTTTCTTATATATAATGTTATCAATTCTTGGTGGAGGAGAATTAACATACATCAATCAATTCTAATTTCCAAATCCTTGTAAATCATGTACCGATCTTCATTCAGCTTACATAAGCTACTCATTGTTTTTTCAAGTGAGGAGGTCTAGGCTTGCGAAGCCTACCTTTACACATCTTATTGATTATAAATATTATTATTTCTTTATATTGGTTAAAGGGTTTCCTAGCATTGAAATAGTTTGATAACAATTACTAGGGTTCTTGTAACATTTCATTGCATTGTTCTCGATTAAGGAGGTATAAGCAATTTAGTTCTCATGTTCAGCAATGCAAATAGCAAACCAAGCTCAAACATTCTTATCAGAAATAAAGTTTGGAACAAAGTTTTGTTCATATTGCACAGTAGGTATATTTGCTAACAAAATGAATAAACCATAGTCCCACTATTTATGGATCATCTAGTATTAGAGCGAGTTCTAAATATTTGAAGCACACTTGGATGGTTAAAAGTTGTAACTAGTACCAAAATAGTGCTTAAATATTGTTACTAGGCCTAGGTGGAAGTAAGTGAACACTATTGGAAAGGATTCCTCATGAAATACATAACCTCCAAATACTAAGATGTCAAAGTTTTTTCGTTGGAGAAAAGAATTGAAACACTAAAAATTATGGAAATATAGCAATTGGTAATGAAGGTTAAGGAGCCACATTTAGCATAGATTGAGCATGGAAAAAACAATTATATTCCAAAAGTTTTAAATTTGATACAACTAGAAATTTAAGTAGCATTTTTTCTTCATCTTCTAGTCTTCCTTTCAAATCTAAATCAAAGCTTAATAAACTAATTTTTTTATGGTCAACTTAATGCTAAAATTTTAAATAACATGTTGAAACAAATAGAAGTATATTCTTTCCTCTATGAGTTGTAAATGAAAGGATCATAATCCATCCATTTCAACATCATGTAAAATTCCATTAATTAAATTATAAACATTGCTCTTTCATCTAGCATGTGTTTGTATTTTGTCCTTAGCCTTCATAAGTTGATGGAGAAATACTTTATATTTCTTCAAAAAATCAAAGTTTTTATATCTAAGATAAACCAAACCAATAAAATTCTAAGTAAACTAATCAATACACTAGTCAACCAAGGGCATGTAAAATGAATAGATAAATAGGAAATCCACTAACAAGTCAACCACATGCATGTCTAGTTGATTAAGGAAAAGGAATTGACAAGTAGGTCAACCAAATGTGTCTCCAGTTGATCAAAGAAGGTAAAATCAATTAGCAAGTCAAACAATAGTAAAAAAATACTAAAGGTCAAATTAAATTGTCTAGTAGTGAAGATAAATGTTGAGAGGATAAACTAGGCTGCTAAAATTGAAGAAAATAATCCAAATGGTGAATTGAATGAACAATAATGAAATAAAATATAGAGGGGAAGTTGAAGGACCATCCAAATTATGACTAAGAAACATTGGAATGTGAAATGTGACATGTATCCAAGCTATGAACCAAGGAAAAAAATTGCAACAATGAAGAAAATTGTAATGTATTACTTATGTCCAAAATGTGGGCACCCAAGGAGTGAGAAAATTTTCCAATAGCTCTCAAAACAAAATTAGAAACTTCCAAATAAATAACAATAATTGTATAATATGAAATAATGATTTCCCAACTCTAGAATCACTCAATAGTGGGGAAAAGAGAGTCTTTGATACGGGAATCATCCATTAAACTATAACACCATGTAAACAACCTGCCACAACATAAAGTATTGAATGTTTAGCTTGTTAACTACACAAAAAAGGTAATAAAACAAAAGTGAAGCCACTAGAATGAAACTACTAACTCAATAACCCAAGAGAATAATTAAAAAAACATCATACTCAATAGATGAAAAATAAAAATAAAACATATTGAGACATGCTTTACCTGGAAACACAAATTGGGAAATTAGAATTCAATTGGATTTGGATAAGGTTTTATGATGTACCAATGGGGAAGTTACACTATCTCTCATTCATCTCTAAGCTACTTAGTGAACATGGTAGTATCCTATAGTTGAAGAACCCTGCTTCCCATGTAAAGAAATGTGATATAGGAAATTTCTATGGGGATAGTTGGAAGGTTAGGTGTCTCCAACCCTTTAGCTTCCTCTGAGATTTGTTTCTTATCCTTCTCTTTCTTTCTTTTTTTATCTATATTTTCTCCCCTAGGGAAAAGGTCTCATAAAATTATTATATTTGTTAAATACATGATATATGTCTGCGAAAACATACTTCTTAGCTTGACATCTCTTATATATGACTTGAAATAGATTTATAATAGTAGTGAATATCAATAATGGTGGCATGCGGACATTCTTCGTACATATTATGGTCGTAATCACTTTTCACTAAATGAATTCTTACCAAGGATCTCTAGCAACCATGGAAAAACCCTAGCCCTCTCTACTATCATCAGCGTTTCTATGTATGCACAGTTGAGGACACCTCTCCCACCTGAGGGATATTTGACCCTGAATTAAGGAGCTCAACAATTTAACCCTAGTTTGATTCAATCATTTTCCCTCTTTTTGAAGACCCTCACTAGTAGCTCTCTTTGTTTCACTGTCAGATATGACTCCTTAGTGGAAGATATTAGGTTTTGAGTTTCTAATGATATAGACATGCCCTTCTCCAAGTTCAATCTCTTTCACAACAATAGGTTGTTGCAGGACAAATCCCTTCTCTAAGATCTAAGCATTTCCAAGGACACTTACCTCATGGTCTCATCGAGCTTTCTTGGGGGAGCCAAAGGACAAACCCCTTCTCAACACTCTTTCTAGGCAATGATTCAAGAAATAATTCCAACTTATGGGACTAAAGGTGCCTCCCAGAAGAAATATTTCAATGAAGTACCGAAGATAAGAGCCCCAAATTTGGATCCCAAATACCTCTAAGGCCCTTCCTTCATCATTGAGCATTCAAAAAAATTCCATCTGTAAAGGTAATGGAAGATGCTTATATTATGTGTGCATATCAATTTGTTTAAAATGAAATTATTTTTCACTCTAATGGGTTTTTCACCTCATCTCCAGCTCTAAGAGACTGGTTGAACAAGACCGAGACCACAAATTACTCTCTCCAGCTCTATTCCAAAGTATACTTTGTTTTATACTTCACTAGCTCGAATGATCATCTAAAGGCCCTCAATTAAGGGCCTTGGTTTTGGGGGCATTCAAGCCTCTCTTTAGAACCTTGTTTCCCACCTTTAACCACCTTGTAGGTTTTAACCCCGTACAGAAATTACCTGCATACGAATTCTAAAACACATAAAATAAACAATGGGAGAGCATAACACATATACACAGAGATTTTCCCCTGGATCCTAAAACTGAGACTACCGGCTTGATTTTTCATTATGTTCCTTTCAATGTTATAATACATATTTATACATGCTGAAGCATCCAATACCATGGACCAAAAACCATCACGTCCAAAACCATGTGCGAAAATCATGCACAAAACCATATTTGGGTCCGCCCCACCTAACATAGGTTCCAAAACCATAGAGTGGGGTTACCTGCACCCCTCAAACCCCCTGTGACCTACCTGCTATGCAATCGGCACAACGAAGGGGGGGATCTGCCCCTCCTCTAACCCTCGAGTTAACTACGTGGGATAATCGTGGAAAGAATATAACACAACCCAACATTCTCCCACTTGTTATTTTCTTTCCACGGGGGGCCACAAGAGAGCGTAGTCATTTATCTAGCCCTGCAATGCCCATTGTTTCTCTACACCAAGAGAACTTCTCAGAGCTCATAGATTTTGTCAATGCATCTGTTGTATTCTTCAAAGTATCCACCTTTACCAGCAACACCTTTTTGTCTTCTATCATATCCCTCAGAAAGTTATACTAAACATCAACATGCTTTGTCTTTGAATGATATGCAGGGTTCTTTGCCAAGAAAATTGCACTTTGGCTGTCACAGTCTATCCTTATATCTCCCTGTACTAACCCCATACTTGAACATAATATTTGCAACCAAACTTCTTCCTTGCTTGCATGAGTGGCTACCATGTATTTTTCCTCTATAGTTGATAGTGCCATTACAGATTGTTTCTTACTCAACCAACTGACTGCACCTCCAAATATGATAAACACATACCCACTTGTAGATCTTCTCTGATCTAGATCTCCATACCAGTCTGCATCAACAAAGCCATGAGTATCCAACACCCTATCCAATCCTGGTCTTCCTTGGTAATAGAAACCATAATCACTTGTGCCACGCAAATGCCTGAAAACCCACTTCATTGTTATCCAATGCTCCTTTCCTGGTTTTGACATAAACCAACTCAATACTCCCACTGCATGTGTAATGTGTGGTCTAGTGCAGACCATTGCATACATCAGGCTACTGACTACACTTGCATATGGAACACGGGACATGTCCTCTTCCTCTTCTGATGTCTTGGGACACTGTTCAATAGATAACTTTACACCTACAAGAATAGGAACCTTCACCGGTTTATTATCCTGCATATTAAATATCTGCAATATTCTCTCGACATAATTCCTCTGGTTTAACTAGAGCTTCCTCTTTGCTCGATCTCTTTTAATTTCAAAGCCCAAAATATAGTTTTTAGCACCAATATCTTTCATGTCACATTTGGAGGACAATTGGGTCTTCAAATCCTGGATAATTTCTTTGTCATTTCCAACCAGCAACATATCGTCCACATACAAGACCAAATAAACAACACGGTCACTAATTAATGTAAAATACACACAGTGATCTGCTTTGCTTCTGGTGAAGCAAAGTCCTCGTATAAATGTATCAAATTTCTGATACCACATCCTTGGCAACTATTTTAACCCATACAAAGACTTCTTTAACTTGCATACTAGTTCTTTCTTTCTCTTCACTGCAAAGCCTTTAGGTTGCTTCATGTCAATTTCCTCTTCTAGATCCTCATGAAGAAATGTTGTCTTCACATCCATCTATTCTACCTCAAAATCAAAAGTAGCAACAACAAATAAAAGTAATCTAATAGAAGTTACCTTGGCAACAGGAGAAAAAATATCACCAAAATCAATTTCGGGCACCTGGGAATAACCTTTTGCTACCAACCGAGCTTTGTATTTCTCCACCTTTCCTTCTGCATTTGGCTTCTTCTTGAACACCCATTTGCTACCAATGGGTTTCCTTCTAGCCAGAAACTCCACTAGATCCCAAGCCTCATTTTTGTGTAAAGATGTCATTTCATCAACCATGGCCTCTTTCCAGAGTTTTCCATCTTCTAAATCTACTACTTCCTTCACAATTCTAGCATCATCATCGGTAATAGATAAAGAAAAATTTGAACAGGAAGTAGATGGACTATACCTTTCTGGCAGGCTTCTTTCTCGAACTGATCTTCTCACACCCGAAGTTTGTAGCTCTTCATCTTCTGATTCCTCCTCTGTTGTAGAGTCTGATTGTTCCTCCTTTAGCTCAAACTCTATCTTCTCAAGTTCCTTTGGTTAGATTTCATGTTTAATAACATCTTTCAGCTTTATGAACACCACATCTGGACTGTACACAACCTTCCTTGTTATTGGGTTCCAAAGCTTATAACCCTTTAAACAATCCTTATACCCAATAAAGATGCACTTTTCAGATTTACTATCCGACTTGGTTCATTTCTCCTTTGGAACATGTACATATGCATCACATCCAAATACCCTTAGATGTGAAAAAGAAGGTTTCTTACTAGTCCATACCTCTTGTGGAGTTTTATCCTCCAACGCTGATGAAGGTGATCTATTGACCAGGTAACATGCTGTCTCCATTGCCTCTACCCAAAATTCTTGTCCTAACCCAACACCATTGAACATGCTTCTTTCTCTTTCCATCAACGTCTTGTTCATTCTTTCTGCAACTCCATTTTGTTGAGGTGTATATGGAGTATTCTTCTATCTATACCACACTTCTTACAGAATTCTTCAAATTCCTTACTGTAAAACTCTCCACCGTTATCTGTCCTCAACACCTTTATCTTCTTCTCTGTCTCGTTTTCCACCAGAGCCTTGAATTCTTTAAACTTGTCAAAGACTTCAAATTTCTTCTGAAGGAAATATATCCATGTATTCCTTGAGAAGTCATATATAAATGATACATAGTACATAGACTTACTCAGTGATGGAACCTTCATAGGTCCAAACACATCACTATGCACAGGTTCTAATATATGTTTCGCCCTCTTACCACCATAAGGGAAACTCACCCAATTCTGCTTCCCATATACACAATTTTCACAGGAATCAAAATCCAGAGAGTTATTACTCATACCTTCTACCATTCCTTTACCATGAAGTATTCAAAGGCCCTTCTCTCCAATATGTCCAAGCCTTTGATGCCACAACATGGTCTTCTCTCCAGAGACCACTATATTTTCTGCTCCACTTTCAGGAACAATAGAAATCTTGCACCCATCAACAACTATGCTACCTTGTAGCTTGTACAAAGTTCCAATATGAACTCCTTGCATCAATACTGGTTGCTCCCCGAACCATCTTCCAAGTATCCTTGTCACACACTATTTTTACACCTGCATCATCCAACTTTCTTACAAAAATTAGATTTCTGGCCAATGCAAGAATATGCAGAACACCCGGAAGTATTTTAATCCTTCCACCTTGCAACTTCAACTTCACTTTTCTACGACCAATGATTCTAGCCTTCCTATCATCCCATAAGAAGTCATCACCACCATCATATTTCTCATACTCACAAAACCACTCTCTATGGGGAGTGAAGTGAAAGGATGCAACTGATTCAATCAACCATGCCTCGTGATCTACATGTGTACTTGATGAAGCCAAGTACACATCACCACCTTCATCTGAGGTGGTTTTTGCCTCTGCAAAAGAGCATCATCAAATCCCTTTCCTTTCTTAGGAGCTTTAGATTTACAATCCCTTTTGTAGTGCCCTTCCTTTCCGCATTTCCAACACACCACCTTTACAGGTTTTCCTGGAGATTTAGATCTCCATCTAGATTTAGATCTTCCACTCAATGACTTATTTTTGTTTCTATTCTAGGACCATCCTCGTACAAACAAGGCATCACCATTTTGGCTCTCCATATTTTTCTGTCTCATATCCTTCATCAGCAAGGATGAGACTATTTCATCAAATTGCAAGGCAGTTGCATTGCTACCTATTGCAATAACCAGACTATCCCACGAATCTGGTAGAGAACACAACAAATTGATGCACTTATCTTCATCTGAAATTTTAATATCAATAGATGCTAACTGACTTACCAGTGTATTAAATGCATTCAGATGCTCTGTCACCGAATCTCCATCTTTCATCCTCAGGTTATACAACTTTTTCTGTAGGAATAGTTTATTCACCAGAGACTTAGATTGGTACAAGTTCCCTAACTTGTCCCACAAATCCATTGTCATAGCTTCCCCTGATACATTCAACAATATTGAATCTAAGACATGCAATCGTATTGTGCTCTTTTCCTTCCAATCCAACTTCTTCCATTCCTCATCGGACACTCCCGTTGGTTTAGTACTTGGATCTACCACAATCCACTGGTCTTTATCCACCAAAAGATCCTCCATCTTGAGTTTCCACAACTCAAAACTATGACCATTAAATTTCTCTATCTCTATCTTTCCACTGCTCGCCATCTTCTTTCACCACCAGAATCGATCTCGCAGATCTCCCACTGAACAGGGTCTACCACAGGCCCAATTGAAACACCTTAGCAACAAAGGCATCCCATTGAATCCAAAACAGCTCCAATACCAAATGTAGGTTTTAACCCTATATAGAAATTACCTGCATACGAATTCTAAAACACATAAAATAAACAATGCGAGAGCATAACACATAACACACATATACATAGAGATTTCCCCCTAGATCGCAAAACCGAGACTACCAACTTGATTTTTCATTATGTTCCTTTCAATGTTATAATACATATTTATACATGTCGAAGCATCCAACACCATGAACCGAAAACCATCATGTCCAAAACCATGGACTGAAAACCATGCACAAAACCATAGGTGGGTCCACCCAACCTAACATAGGCTCCCATAGAGTGGGGTTTCCTACACCCCTCAAACCCCATGTGACCCCCGTGCAACGCAATTGGCACAACCAAGAGGGGCCTCTGACCCCCCTCTAACCCTTGGTTAACTATGTGGGCTAGTCGTGGAAAGAATATAACACAACACAACACTTCCAACCATGGAGAGAATGAAGACTCCCATCTAAGTAAGGTTCCCAACTTGCCAATCCCCCTTTGAAACCCATTGTCTATGGAAGAGATAGGTTTAGCCCTGGGATGGTTCATCAAAATAGACACAGAAAAATTCCAAAAAGGCTTCTAAACCTTTGCAAGAATACGTGTATAGATAAATATTAGCAATGGTTTTCCAGATAAAATAAGTATAGATTGGCTAGATGAGCCTCTTATCCAAAATTTGGTCTATGATAAAACTACCTCTCATTGCATAACTTCCCAAGAGGTAGGGCATCTGCAACATAATCTACCCTCTTTCCCATCCTCAAGGCTTCCAAAAAAATCAAATTAAAATACTGGCATGCCTCGTAAGTAGCCAAGAAAATCCCTTTTCGTTCACACTCTCAAGAAGCATGGCCATCAATGACCAATCGATCCTCACAGAAGGAACCCTCATCAGACACCCAAGTCTAGCAACCTACCACTACCACTCAACCTTCATCAAAAGATAATTATCTAAAGAATTCCCAGCAATCTGCTAGAAAATCTTAGCCTCCATCACAGTTGAAAAGACAACAAACCAAATCTCCTTCTTCATAGGCATAGCCATTGAATATGGAATTATCCTAAGAGGAGCTCCATGGAGGGAAAAAGAGGCCTCATGAGTCCAACAATTCAAACAGTGACAAAGAAGCAACTTCCATCATTGGTAGACCACCAAAGGATATCCCAATAGATAGTCTAGCCATGGTGGTTAACACATCAACATCTCCCAAATCCATAGGTTGGATAGATTTTCAAAAGAGAAAAAGAAAAAAGGAATATATTAGATCCACTAATTGATCACAATTGTTTCCTATATAAATCTGTCAGTTTCTCAGTTTGTAGTTATCAAGATGTTCTTAGTAAGAACTCCACCCTCTATTTTAGTAAATTGTTAATATAAAATTACTTTCTTACAGAAAAATAATAGTGGTGGCATGGGGACCTTCATGCCAATAAGTTGATTTACTTCAAAATTCCTATTCTCAAACATTTCACATATTGATCATCCTTCAACACGTGTCATTAACTAATTGTTCTTGTTTGGATCTAATTCATGTCACTTTATCATATCCAATAAGCACAATATATTTCCTTTACCCATTTGAATATGTTCAAACATGCTCTCTTGTGGTGGGAGAGTAATGTGGATGCACTAAACATAGTAAAGAAGCCCATGATTATGAAATGGGAGGACTTCAACAAAAAACAAAAGTCACAATTTTATCCCATAAGATATGAAGAAGATCAAGTAACGAAATGATATTATATTTGAAAAGAATACATAAAATGCTTATAGGAATACACTTCTGTGTTGAAGAAGAAATCCACTGATTTTGCTGCAACAACCTATTCTAGCTGCTATAACCCGCTCCAAAACTTTTCCCATGCTTTGATTTTGGAGGCTCCCTTCTGCCCACAGGAGCTCATCATTCATTATTTACAAGTATTCATTACTTATCCTTTTATGTAATGCTTGCGATGTCTTGTTTTTACCCTTATCTAAACCTTTTCAAACACAAGCCATCTCCTACCTTGACCATGCAACATTGTTAGTTTTCCCTTTTGGAACTGTATAGTCTTGGAAGGAAAACCTTGAGCTCAGAAAATGTGCAATCTTGGAAGGCAATCCAACCTTGAGAGGTAGGCCAACCTTGAGCTCATAAACTATGGAAAAGCCTCTCCTACACTCAGAATCTGTGCAATTCACTAAGGCGAGGAATTAAACAAGCCCTTGAGCTTGGGAATTACACAATCCCCTTTTCTAGTGTGAAAAAATCAATTTCTCAAAAAAGAAAAGTTGGTTAATGTGTGGTTAAGTCGAGTAAGTGTTAATTATGACTTTCAGACAAGTGACACTTTTTTCTTGATTTTAGACATGTGCATTAGAACCCTAAACCACCTAGAACTATTTAATATATGACCCTAGAGCTGATTTTCACACTCAATGTTAGATATCTAGCCTTCCCAAAGAGATCAAGGAACTTTCAGTTGAGGTTGTGGTGCTTTTCCGGGTAAGTTTTACATGTGTCACATTTTGTCACTTTTTCTGTCACTTTTGTCGCGTTTGCTTCTATGAGCGTTGTTTTCCCTGTTTCTTTTCCTAGTAGATGGATTTTTAACTTATATTATCTTGTACACGTGTTGGTTTGGCATGTTGTTCACTTTTTACAAGTGTCACATCAGCTTATTATTTGCCCACCAATGACCGCAGTTATGACATCTTCCTGTGCATGTTTTTTTTCCCTTTTGCATGTTGATTTTTTTGCACTTTATTATCACTGATTTGTCTTACCCTTAGTTATATATACACTCTTTCTTGCACTATCATTCAGATCTTTCACTTCTTGATGTCCTCCCTGGTCATATCTTCTCTAACTTGGTCAATAGTTTCCTTCTTCAACTGCACATTTCACAACTCTAAGGCTCAAGCCTTGTGCACGCCCTTTGAGATTGTGCAATGCACAATCAATGGTTTACCTAACTGTGCATTGCACAATTCCACGGCTCAAGCCTCACCATTGGCCACTAAGACTACACAATGCATAGTCTCTTCTTTAGTCTTCCCGGGTTGCGATTGCACATTTCGTAGTCTCAAGCCTCAATATTCTCCCTTGCCTACTGAGATTGTGTAATGCACAGTTCCTAATCTTAGCCTCTCCCCTTCAATCCAAGAATTGAGAGTTCTTCCTCTCAAAATTCTGGTTCCTTCCTTGATCTTATTTTGTGGATTTTTTTCTTGAGCTAACTTATTTTTTCCATCAGAGCATTTTTCTCTTATAGGTGCCATGAGTGCATTTTTCTCCTATAGGTGCTATAGGTTTTTAGCACTTCTCTTTGTCAATTACTGTTACTATGGATCTGAAGAGATTTATATCAAAGGACATGTTTTCGCTGCTACAACACCCTCCAAAATTTTGGTTGATGCTCAATTTCGAAGCCTTCCTTGATCTTGTACATTGTCATCATAAAATTTGAAACTCATTCCACGTGTTTCTTAAGGAGATTTTGTCCCCTTTGCAAGATAGGAAAAATTTCATCTTCTCACATGTCAATTGTCGTATCATGTATATATGCATGTTCTACTTGTTTCAAGAGGTCACATTTGTGTAAATTAGCTTTTATAACCATGTAAACACTCGTAGCACTCATTTCCAAAGTTTTAAGCACCATCGCACAAGTTTCGTCATAGTTGTCACAAAATGTATCTTAAGTGTCACACTTGCCGTAAAGTTGTCACATGAAGGGGAACACATTTTCATGTGTCCTGGGTTATATATATTGTTGTGTCGTCAAGTATTGTAAGTGTGTTATCACAGTCTAAGTTTTTTTGTTGCTCACATCAGCCTCACAGATCTCACACTTAATCATTTTATGGAAATATTCCCGACCAAGCAGCCTAGCTTCACCAAGCCTCCCTGAATTGAAAAATTTTTAGTCTCAATCCTTTGTTGTGACCTTGCCTCTTTTCATTCCATAATGTGCAGTTCCTACCTCCTAGGACTATTGCACTGCTCAGTTTCTATGCTCAAGCCCTAGACTTGACCCCCAAAATTATGCAATTTGTTTCTCCCAACCTAGCCTTAACTATGCAGTGCACAACCTCTAGCCTCAAGATCATCCTTCATTTCTTGAGTTGTGCAGCTATGTAATGGCCCAAAATCTCTTGTCTCCTAGAACTGTATAATGTTCTCATTCAATGCTCATCCCCTCAGCCTGTCACACTGACCCTGAGAATTGCATATTTTGTCCCCTCATTGTAGCCTAAACTGCGCACTCTATAGTTTCAAGGCTCAAGGCTTCCCTTTCCTACTTGAACTGCACAACTAGATAGTCACTGGGTCATTTTCCCAGTCTTCCATCTGGTTCTAGCTCAGTCAATGGATCAACATTCTCATTCTTGGAATAGGGTTTTTTTCAGACTGATGTCATATCATCGTGAGTGAATTGCAGAAATAGGTACCTTATTTTTCCATGGCGATATGATGAATAAGGAGATGAAGGAGTGCACAATGTTGAAATACCATCTTGTAGTTGAATAAGTAATTTTATCAATCAAGAGAAATCAAAGGGACACCATTTTTGCGATCACCATTCAATACTTGAGATCATTGAAGATCCCTTATCACCAAGCCATGCAGAGGTGAGAAGAAGAAGACCTTAAGCACATAATTGCAGCTATGGTTTGACATTTCCACATCATTAAGAAAGTCTACATCAACAATGTCATTTCATGTCATGACTTTTCACATGCCACACCATTTTGGTTAATGATGTAAATTGTGTTTCGAAAATGTATTGTAAAGTGGAATTCGAAAGTAAATGGATGGAATATGAAGAGTCATGTAAAGTTAAAAATTCATAGGAAGTCAAAAATTCATGGGGTAGATCAAGATTCATGAGGAAGGTGAAACATCACTTCCTCATTGTTATATATACACCCTCATTATAAGAGAAAAGGAATTTTCACCTTGGCTCCTCCCGCCAGGCATTAGAGAGATAAGCTAATTCTTTTGAGGAGCAAGGAGTGGCTCTAACGCTCCACTATTGGAGCTAGTGGTGTTCATTATATACATATCTTGGAACTTTTACTTGATATAAGAAGCCCTATGGGCCATCACATTCTTGATGCATGGATTATGGATATTTGTAAGACTATTTTGTGAATGCTTGTAATTCATGTTTTCTTTCATCTGTGCTAAATTAGTTGAACTATTTCGGTTATTTTGGTATTTATCATATTGATAATGTGTTGTATTTTTTATTATCACTGTTTCATCCTTGTGGACTATTCTGTTGGATATTATACAAATCCTCCTCATTACATTGGTCGCACCGACTGTCACATCTTTGTGGACTAGCCTAATGTTGTACGAATCCTTCTCGTTTATGTGTGTCTCTACTAGGTTGGTACTACTACCTTTCTCTTAGAGGCTCACTTCTCCTCCCTCAGTAATGAAATAACTTTGACACACATATGATCAAATGCTTGCTAAGCATGCCCCCCTTTCTTTTCGAAGGCACATTTTCATTCCTCCCTCTTGTTGATAGTTAGAGACAAGGGATATCTTTAAGATAACCAACAATCAGGCGATATTCCAGATGGGGCTCCTATCCCAAACGATGTGAGGTCTAATTGGGACCACATATCGATGAGAACCCTTAAATGTTAGTGGGTCCATTTATGTTAACATTTATGGCACTATAAGGAGGGAAACCAAATTTTTATGGTTGATAACGTCACCAACCCCAATCTTACCTCCTCTAGTCAAGGCAATAACATTCCCAGCAACTCCCCTGCACAAATTCCTGAAGTTGGTAATTCTTCTCAGCTTGGAACTATGCAAGCTTACGAAGTATCTTATGATTAGATCTGGGCCATCCACCCCATCACTTGAAAGTTTGCAAGATCTATTGGATTGATATCTGGAGTAGAAACTCTTCCATATTTTCCGAAGAAGAACCAAACCACCCCGACTGGGATAGTGGTCTCAACAGTTGAATAATTGGTTCTCACCACCCTTGAAGAGTTAGCAGATTCTAAAGAAAACATATAAAAACCAGAACAACCTCTAACCTTCAACGGTGGTGATAGTAATAACATAGTGCTCTCGGATGATACTTTTTTCGGGTTAGGGAGAGAAGAGGAAAAAGAGTAAAACTAATCAGATTATGACGAAGAAGGGGAAAAAAATGAAGATGACATGGCAGATCAATATCAGGATTGGATGACTCATGGCTAGATTTCATTGTTAGGTGTGCTACACAAGATGCCAAGGTACCCAAAGAAGCTACTAACGAAGTATGACCCTAACAAAGCAATAAAGGTGAAGGACCATCTAGACAACTTCTACCTACATCTGCAAACACTTGATGTACGTTATGATGATATTGCACGTACATTATTCACATGTACCTTAGATGTAAAAGTAGTTAATTTATGGTATCATAGCCTTCGTATGAACTCAATCTAGAATTAGAGGGATTTTAAGAAATTATTTCTTGAAAAAATCGCTAATGATAAAACCCCCTCCATTCTTTGGAAAGAGCTAGGAAATATCAAGATGGAACAAAAAGAAAAGGTGAAAATTTTCAATTAGAGGTTTAACATTATCTTGAACATATTTCCACCAAACACAAAACCTCATGACTCCATCACAATTGACTACTTCACATTTGCCTTACCATCAAGCATTGTTCAGTTCATGAAAATAACTGTGAAACCAACTTTGGTTGAAACTTTTGAAGAGGCAATCACAGTCGAGAAGAACATGCATGCGACTGGAGTCATTATAGATGATGAAGTAATAGAAGAATCCAAACACATGGGTAAAAGGTCTCATGCCTCCGTAAGAAATGCCAAAGAAAAATAAGTAACTAATCTTGAGAGGTTGAACGCCACTATCAAATATTTGTCCAATGAGTTGACAAAGTTGAAACAAAGTTCAAGTGAGACCACCGTGAGTATCAGGCCTCCCAAGTTCAACTATTTGGGAAGGACTTCCAAATCGAGCACCAGCAATAACCAGCTGCTCAATTATAGGAAAATCGCAAATATTGAAAGTATGGGCATGGATTAGTATAGTTCATTTCATCAAGAATATCACTTAGAGAAAACATTCCCATAGTGGAACCACAACATGAAAATTATAGCTGTGCACTTTATTTACATAGTGCTTACTAACAAGTAGATTGATCTTGTCGAAGAAAAGGAAGAAATTATTACGGCTTAAGAGACTCCAAGCACGAGGCATGTAGTGAACACATTCAATTGCGTACTCGCAGCTGGAAAACGAAATGCTGAAAAAAAGCCATTGAGTAATGAACTTTCCTAGAAGTAGATGACTTGATATAACTTAACAATCCAAGGGTTGACTCCTACATAAGAGGTGACAAAGAAAAAATTGAAGGAACATCTATTAAGGAAGATCAGTCCGCTCTTCAACTCAATGTGAACAAGTTTGGACATGAAGTAACAATGAAAAGAACTTACACAAGTAGAAAAAGTAAGTCCATCACTTCAGAAGTAGCAAACAAGCCAACTACCCCAGACACTTCGGTAAGCTCTCCCACACTAGATTACAACATTGTAGATGAAATGAAAAAGGCTCGTGTGAATATCTCACTATTCGAATTAACAAAGATCATGAGCCAATGGGACATGATCCTAAGTGCACTTTGACAGTTTGTCTCATGTAATGATGCTTCTTCACAAAAGCAAGTCAAATTTGGTAATTCCTCTAGTTCCCTGGAGTTCATACTCAATGCTTTAACTTCCGATGTAAATACTCTTTGCCCTCTGTTTTTGTTGACATTTTAAATTTTCAGTTATAATGTACATAATTTATTATTTGATTGTGTTGCATCAATAAATGTAGTTCCCCTATCTGTCACAATGAAAATAGATGCAAAATGGGATAAAATGAATGCACAAACCATTCATCTAAATAGGACTCTTGTCCATGCAATTGGTGAACTAAAAAATATGCTTAGTCACTTATCATTTGATCATCGAGTTCACCAATGTATAAACATAGTATTTGTGGACATTTCAGAATCATATTATGTGTTATTGAGAAAAGACTGGTCCAGCAAGTTACAGGAGTACTTTGGGATGGACTAGTCACATTTGTGGCTTTTGTATAAGGGAAAAGCCAATCAGATCTGGTGAACTCAAAGCAGTATACTAAACACACGGCAACTCCCTTAGAGGGAGAGAATGAGCAAATGGATTTCATAGACCTTATCTTTAGAAATTTCTTTTTAGAAATGGAATTGGGGTGTTAACTTGTTCATCCATCCCTAGTCCCACCAGATACACATTTGGAGCTCCTTCCTAGTCGAATTTGTGAAAATGATATTTGTACAATTAGTATTGATGATAGTAATAGTGCTAGTGTAGTATGTAGCCTTTGTACATATGATATGTGGAATTTTTATTTTGATGGTTCCAAAACGCAGGAGGGCTTTGGAACTGGTTATGTTTTAATAAACTCGCAACAAAGAAAACATCTTATCTCTAGATGCTTGTAATTTGAATGCATGAACATCACTACAGAATACGAAGCACTCATCTTGGGTTTGTAAAGAGCCATCGACATCAACGTTGTGGTTCTCAAAGAAATAAGTGATTCAGAAATTATTGTATGATAGGTATGTGATACCATACATTGTTTGTCTCCTCATCTCAAAAGTTATCAACAAGAGGTATGGAATTTGACTTCACATTTCCAATATTTTAATATTATCTTTGTTCCTAGAATGCTCAAGCAGTTGCGGATGCATTGGAAAATGTTATTGCTAGGTTGTCACCATAGGGATGGTTTTTCTGTAGAAATTATTTATAAGCCATCCATCCCTGATAATATTACTAATTTACGCATTTATGGCGAACGTCAATGTATTCAAAGATGCAAAAATCGATGAAGATGAGTGCAAGAAGGTATAGGAAGACGCAGCTAGCACAAGAAAAGGAAACCCGATGACGAAAGGCTTGGTATCATTAGAAAATTTGTATGACTTGCAGAATCGCTTCTGAAGGCTAGTCAATGCAAAAAACCACATTTCAACATTGTCGCATGAGAAGATAAATTTGGGAATAGAAAAGGATATGAAGTATGTCAATCTTGGTGCTTGTTGCACTCCATAAGAGAGGCAAGATTTTATCCGCTTATTCAAGCAATACCTAGATGTAGTTGCATGGATGTATGACGAGCTCAAAACTTATGACAAGCAAATTATCCAACATGTAATTCTAATCAAAGACTGGGCCAAGTCATTCCAACAAAATTTGCGAAAGGTACATCCTATGCTTGAGCCTCTCATTCAAAAGGAGTTAAGGAAGTTGTTGGAAACTTGGATCATTTATAAAGTGCGACATTCTAATTGGGTATCAAACTTGGTCCTAGTAAGGAATAAATCTAGCAAAATTTGCTTGTGTCTTGATTTCTGAAACTTGAACCGTGCATTAGACAAAGACAACTACATCATGCTATCTATGGAGAAGATACTACAAATAGTATAAGGGTCAAAAAAAATTCTTTATTTTATGGGTATTCATGATATAATCAAGTTCTAGTCTTATATCCTGACAAATGCAAAATAAAATTTTGTATTATGTGGGGTACATTCGCATTCAAGAGAATGCCATTTATGTTTGTGATGTAGGAAAGTGTTCCCTCTATGGATAGAGGCAACCCCTCTAGCCCTAGAGTGGGTCTAGTCACAGCAAAGGCAGATCAACAATAGATTTCCTTAAACACTCATAGTTGGAGGCCTACCTCAACCGGTGTTCGATGAAGTTCTATTGTGCTGCTCGAGCTTTCGCTTCCTTCTCCTCAATGAGTGATCAACATGAAACAATGCAGAGGAAATACAACAAAGCACGTAACTGGAAAACAACATTGATCTATTTACTCACAAAGTCAAGAAGTCATGATCTATCAAGTAAATTACATACAAGACATAGGAAAACATCATTGATTGTATTAATAATGAAATAAGAGCAAGCTTACAACCAAAGTCTTGACATCGCAAGCCTTCTCAGAGGGTCCAACCAATGTATTTCTCAAGCATTCACTCTTTGAAGATGGATCTCCCAACATAAAAAGTCTCTCTCTCACTCATAAGTTTTAACACAAAGTTAAGGGCACTTCACAACCTTCCACAAGCTATCAACAATCCCACACTTGTCACACCCACACCAGCTATCTATCTAATTCAAAATCATTAACAACACTGCTCAATCCAAGAAATTACCAACTAGCTGATCATATCAAAGGTGACTGTTTAAATAGGAGAAGAAGTCTCCATGAAAGGTGGAAGAGAGAGCTTATCCCCAAGGAAGGTAGCACAAATGACGGAACTACCATACCAGAGGTGGAAGGGCGACACAAACTATGCCAATGACCAAGTCTGGAGACATCCAAAAGGCCAACTGTTGGAATGAATTTGAACAATTTGGATCATCGCGAGTTTATAACTAAGCTTTAGCACTGACATCGGTAGTAGGTAATGTAGCCAGTCAAACCATCGCTAAAGATAGCAGATAGCCTCCCATCGGAGCATGAAATCTGACCGTCGCGAGAAACAAATGTACTTCTGCGTTGGAAGTGCGGCTGGACTATTTACGACTAATGCCCATCGTGTATATTAAGTCCATTCTTGCGATGAGGTAGAAAACTTAGGAAAAGTGGGTCAATTGGCAACATAAGAGAGCATTTGTTCAGTATGATCATGTTTTACTTGGATACATGACACAGTAGAAGAACTGGGAGTGAAGGCAATGAAAAATTACTGTGTAACAGTGTTGATTAATGTCAGTGTGACATTACAACATGCCATGGACATTCCATTCCATGGATTGATCAGACAAAGTGCGATGGTCTACATCGATGATGTCACAATATTTTCTAAGAAGATATCCAACCACATACGCCATTTGCAGAAAATTTTCAAGTGACGTCACAAATACAGGATATCCCTTAATCCCAAGAAGAGTATTTTCACAGTTTCTAAGGGTAACCTCTTGGTCTAAATCATTTCCAAAAGTGGGATTAATGTAGACCCTAAGAGGTTCAAATCAATCATGTACATTCCCTTCCCAATGAACAATAAAGTTATGCATACCTTCCTGGGGAAAATCAACTTCCTCCGTAAGTTCATCTCCGATTATGCTAAAATTGTCAAGCCAATACAAGAGATGGCAAAGAAGGATTCAATCTATAGATGGGATAAAAGGGAAAATTAAGTGTTTTCCCATATCAAGAAAGCTATTGCAAAAGCACATGCTCTATACAACCCAAAGTTCACACCTTTGCTTCTGACACTTCTCTTGTCAATGTGGTTACGCAAAAGGGTGATAAAAAAACGAGTGTCCAATGTCTTTTATGAGTGCTAGTCTTCAAGGACCTGAACTCAACTATCCTGCCATTGATAAAAAATCTTATGTAGTATAGAAGGTGGTGAAACACTTCCGAGCCTATCTTTTGAAAAGTCATTGTATTATCTTTGTTCTGCACCCAGTGGTAATATCATTGTTTGTTCAACAAGATATGGGTGAGAGAATAGCGAATTGGATGACCGAGTTATAGGAGTAAGATTTAGAGTTAAAACTAGTTAACATAATCAAGGGCCACAGTCTATGTCAACTAGCAATAGAAGTAGTGGATGCAAAATAAGAAGAAGATCCTTCTGGATGGGAACAAGAAATTGAAATGTACAATGTAGAGATAAATGCTCCCATTATTATCACGGACTCTTGGTATGCATATATGCGCCAATACCTTGAGCATGGCACTGTTCCCTCCCATTTGTAAGCACAACAGAAGAGGGAACTTAGACTCAACGCATTATATTACCAGTTGGTGCATGGAGTGATATTCAGAAAGCACCACAATGGAGTACCCCCCATGTGTTTGGAAGCATGCGATTCATAGAAGGTATTATGTGACCTCCAGGATGGACCAGTCAGGGGACATTTTTCAAGGAACACAACTGTGCATAAAATCATGTGGGTCGATTTCTATTGGACCAAATTATTCAAATATTATCACACTTATTCCCACAAGTGTATGTTCTGTCAAAGGTGTTTCAGTCGAACCAAAAAATCAGCCACCCCATTGCAACCTATCGCAATGGAAGAACACTTTCAACAGTGGGGCTTGGATGTCATTGGAGAAATATTTCCACATTCGTCAAAGAAAAACCACTATATTTTCACTACCACATACTAATTTACATGATGAACAAAGGAAATTCCACTTAAACAAGTGAATGATCAAAAAGTCATCAATTTCCTTGAGAAGAATATCATTTCCATGTTTGACATTCCTACTTCACTTGCTTTTGATAATGCAACATATTTATCATCACTAAAACTCTATTATTTTTCATTAGAAAATTGAATTGTATTGAATCATTTAGCTAATCATTATCCACAAGGGAATGGTCTTGTTGAGTCCACAAATAATAACATTATTCATATCATCAAAAATACCATATTCTCTAAACAAAGTAAATGGAGCTCCGCTTTGGTAAATTCTTTGTGGGTTGCACGAGTCATGCCAAATCCCTCTCTGAATGACCCCCATTACTTCCTAGTGTATGGAAAATAAGTCATCCTCCCTCCTAACATTTACTTGCCCACTCTCCAACTTTCGCAAGAATCCCAAGACAATTTGTTCTTATTAGTGCAGCGTAGGATGAACACTCTTCACAAGTTGCAAGAAGAAAGGATGAAAGAAAAAAGAAATATTTTCACTTCATCAGAGCCATATCAAGAGGTGATTCGAAAAGAAGTCTAGAGGGAAGAATAACTTTAGTTTGAGTGACTTAGCCTTGAAGTGGGACAAATCCCATGAGGAGAAAGGAAAACACACCAAGTTTCAACCCCTATGGATTGGACCATTCACAGTTCACGAAAATATTGGCCAACACACGTATCATCTACAATCACTTGAAGGGAGGATTGAATCTCTCCCCGTCAATGACCAAAACTTAAAAAAGTATTTTCAATGAAGATCTGGGGCTATTCCCTACACTATGTACATATTATTTTCATGTTTAGTTGATTTTATTTTGGCTTTCTATGTGTGTCATGTAAATAAATGTTGTGTGTCAACATGTTTCCTAGCTTCTTTGTGTGTTTCTAAGTTAAAAGAGATTCTTGTGACACTTCAAAATTTGGCTAACCTTTTGTCCATATTCCTTGTTTTGGTTATATGTTTTGGTTGATGAATTTCCAATGGAAAATACGATTCGTCTGTAAGGGGAGTTTTGGCTAAACCATGAACCTGTGTCAATTCAGGAAAACCTCATGCCCATACTCAAATTTTTATGTTTTTGTGTTGTCATGCCTATTCAATTAGTAGAGGGGAGAAGGAGAAAAATTTGAAACAATAAAACCTAAATCAGAGGTCTCTATATGCTTCTTTGAAGGAACAACCTCTTCTTCTCTCAATAAGTTAGGATCCCTCTTCCTCCGATAAAATGAATAAGTTCCATGGCATAGTCTTCTAAAATAAATAAATAAAGGGGAAAGAAGGGAAAGGCTTCCTATATAGAGAGGTTAAGCAAGAAGCTTCATCGAGGTATTGTCTAGGCTCACTGGCAAAGAAGCCATTGCCTAGCTTCTACTTAAGCAAAGTACTTCTTAAGGTAGAGCCCGTTTCGGGGTTCCGCCAATTTGTTTCCATCGAAATCGATTAACTCATACGACCCTTTTATTAAAACTCATTTAATTATGAAGGGACCGTACCACATAAGTTTGAATTTTCCTGCCCCCAAGGTGTCCTTATCTTGATCATAGACCAAGACGAGGTCACCTTCAGAAAAGACACGAGGATGGACCACTTTTTCATACTGGGTTTTAACCCTTTTCTTATGAGCCTCATTTACTGTGGCTGGATCTCGACGCTACTCATCAAGATGTTCCAAGTGAAGGAGGTGCTCTTCGAGATCAAAGGTCTCTGGGAGGAGCTCAATCACTAACTTAAGAGATGGAATTTCACATTAAACAAGAAAGATAGATTCCAACCCATAAACTACCTGAAAAGGTGTAAAACCTGTAGCAGTCTTGATGGAGGTTTGGTATGCCCATAGAGCCGGATACAACATAAGATGCCAATTGGATCTATTTTATCAATTTTTCTTTGCAGGATCGTCTTAAGAGTTTTGTTTACTGCCTCGACCTATCTATTGGCCTGAGGATAATAAGGAGACGAATGTTCCTACCGGAAACCTAGCTTGAGAGCCAATTCAGACATTAGTTGATTCTGGAAATGACTGCCATGGTCAGTGACAATCTCTCTTGGGATACCAAACCTTGAGATAATCTGATTAAAAGGAACAATGCCGCTGTCTCACTATCATTCTTATAAGTGGGCATGGCCTCAGCCCACTTTGTGAAGTAGTCGATAGCCACGATAATATACTTGTGATTCACTGCTAAAGGCGGATGACAAGTCATAAAATCAATACCCCACTTAGTAAAGGGAATGGCAGTGACAACAGGAAAAAGAGGAGCTAAATGTGCGCGCATCTTCTGTGTATAAACTTGGCACGGGTGACAGCGTTTGACTGCTTCAACACAATCTTTGAAGAGCAAAGGCCAAAAATAGTCGGCACGCAAGATATGCTGGGCTGTAGCAAGCCCTGATAGATGACCACCACAAGCTCTGCTATGGCAATCATTTAGCACAAACTCTGCCTCCTCTAAGGTTAAACATCGCCAAAGGATTGAATCAACCCCTCGACGATATAATGTATCACCAATAATGGCGTAATTTTTAGTGAGGTGACGTAATTTGCGACGTTCATCCTTAGAGAAAGCAGAGGGAAACTTCAAAGACTGGAGATAAACAATGATATCTCCATACCAAGGGTCGAGTGAAGAGATGAGGAATAGATGTTCGTCAGGAAAACTTTCCTCATAAACAATATCCTCTCCACAAGGCAGCTCGGAAATTAGCTCGGCAAAAACCATAGATTTCTTGAACTTAGTGGACAAGAACTCGAGATAATATTCTTGTAGAATGACAATCCATCGATTATATTTGCCCCCAATCACTCGCCTATTGAGGACAAACTCAAACGGATTGACTGCTGCCAAGACAAAAGTTTTGCGTAGCAAGATATAATGACAAAGCCGCTGGACAGCATGGACAGCTGCCAAGGCCAACTTCTCAACTGGAGAATAGCAAATTTTAGGACCTATCAAGCCTCGGCTCAAGTAATAAATCACGTGCTCTACGAGAGCATCATCTTCTTGAATGAGAACAATACTAATGCTTGATTTTGCTGTAGCGAGATATAAAAGGAAGTCCCTACCATAATCCGGTGGTCTCAAAAGTGGGGTATGTTGAAAATAATACTGAGAGGGGGGGTGAATCAGTATTATCTAGTCCTTTTACCAAATATTCCTTATTTATACTTTGAATTATTTTTGCATATCAGTACCATAAAATAATGAGCATGAACAAGAAAAACAGACAGTCACATCAAAGAACACCAGATATAAGGTGGAAACCCAATGTGGGTGAAAACCACCTGCTGCAATATGTCTCTATCTTCTTTCAAGTTAGAAACTCCTTTTACAATGGTCTTGTACTGGTGCAGTCCTTTACCAGTACGCAGGCTGCAACCTGCAGAGAGCTACACTCTCTCTCGTTTTCCAGTCTCACCTGGAAGGGAGCTACAACCACCTACTTCTTTACAAGGATCACTTTTCATAAATTTTCAAACTGGATCTATATACATCAAATGATCATCAAGTACATATAAATTACAGTCAGCTGCAGTAACCAGATCAAAATAACAGAACTGAACCTAGAACACCTTATCAATAGAAAAATTTAGTCAACAGAAGATCTTAAGTCAGATACGCAATTTTCCTTTTACTGGCCTGCGTCGCTACGCACTTCACCCTCTGCTATTCTGCGTATACCCACAGAGCTCCTTCTGTTGTACTGTGTGACCACGCACTACTTCTTCTACTGCGCTGCGTACAGTACGCACCCAAATACACTATCGTGCTGTGTACTTCACTGAAGGCATGCACCCAAAGATACTATCGCGCCGCGTACTGTTTCTGTGCGTACACACCTGAACCACCATCCCTCTGCGTACCCACGCACTGCTCCTTCGTTGCCTTAGCGTACCCACACATGGCACCTTTGTCACCCCTGCGTACCCACGCACTTATCCTTCTTCTGCTCTGCGTACCTACGCAGAGGCACCGTTAAACACTTGCGTACATCAGATTAGGGCTGAAATTCACAGATCACCACTGTGCTACAGTTAGACAGATGCCCAGATCTGATCAAGCGCTCGGGAGATCACCCTTTACGGATTCGCCTTCCACTTCACTTTCATATAGATCAAGCTTTTTGAAACAATAACCCAAATATTTCAGATCTTAAGATATTCAACCCAAAAGCATGCTAAGCCAAATGATCTCCTTTCCTTTATATAGGCAAGCTCTTCCTCAAATCAAGGATCATGGGGCTCAATAATAATAATAAAATAAAACAATACCACGGGCTAGAACCATGATAACACAATACCGTCGGCTAAATACCAAGGGTTAAACATAAGGAACCCCACGTGTGCGCGCTTTACTGCCTTGAAGTGTGTGCACTGGGGGTACGCATCTCATGAATGGGTAACCTGCGTGTCTGGACGCGGTCCCTGCACAGTGTACCTGCGGGTACGCATCTTCTGAACTGTTCTCCTGCGTACTTCTTAATTCTCATCATATTGAGAGCCATGCCATGGGTGTTGCCATCAAGTACAACATCTGTAACATATAACCATACCAGAAACATATTGCCAACAATCTCCCCCTTTGGACTTGATGGAAACCTCAAAAACTTCATCGACATTCTCCCCCTTTGACATCAAGGG